>JAFMOC010000819.1:82500-107500 GCA_019802505.1 Corydoras sp. C115 | reverse complement strand
CTCATGGTGTTGTCTCTATCTCATTGGCTCTCTGTCGGCAGTGGGGGACCAGTGGATGAACTACATTTCATTCGGGGGTCTGAGGACCCATGCTGAGCTGGAGGGGAAGCTGGTGACCGAGCTGATCTACGTGCACAGTAAAATGCTCATAGCAGACGACAACACGGTTATCATCGGTGAGTAGAACCTGGTTTGTATTAAATCATTACAAACGTCACGCACTCGGTCATCTGCCCCGGAAACACAATGAACCACCTGATATGAGGCAACTGAAAAAGGTTGTTACCAACTGCACCACTGTGCCAAGTCTCACTGTGTCGAAAACACATACAAACACACTCTATATGGGGCAATTTGAAGAATTCAATTGACATTCCATCCATCCATCCATTATCTCCCGCTTTATCCTCTATTAGGGTCGCGGGGGGGGTTCCCTATGTCCATCCAGGGGAGAACGTTTCGGGTGCTGGGTAGATACACCCAGGACAGGACACCAATGTATCACTGGACACACACTCACTCACACACACACACTCTATATGGGGCAATTTGGAGAACTGGGGTGTGAGCCCAGTGATGAATTGACATGAGGGTATCTGCCCAGCACTCACTCACGCAGACACACAAACACACTCTATATGGGGCAATTTGTAGAATTCGATTGACCTTGATCCATGTTTTTGGACTGTGGGAGGAAACCGGAGAACCCGGAGGAAACCCACGTGGACACGTGGAATGCAAACTCCACCCAGATTGGGATTCGAACTGGGAATCCCTAGTGCTGAGAGGAGAACATACATATATATATCCATCCATTATCTTCCGCTTTATCCTCTATTAGGGTCGCAGGGGGTTCCCCATGCCCATGCAGGGGAGAACGTTTCGGGCGCTGGGCAGATACACCCAGGACAGGACGCCAATCCATCTCTGGGCACACACTCACTCACACAGACACACTCTATATGGGGCAATTTGGAGAACTCAATTGACTTGCTCCATGTTTTTGAACTGTGGGAGCAAACCTGGAGAACCCGGAGGAAACCCACGCGGACACGGGGAGAACATGCAAACTCCACCCAGATTGGGATTCGAACCGGGAATCCCTAGCGCTGAGAGGAGAACATGCCAACCACTAAGCCACCGTGCCGCCCCCCATCCATCCATCCATCCATTATCTTTATCCTCTACTAGGGTCGTGATTAATAAGTGTGGTTATGAACATCTATGGACATGAACAAAGACGTATGACGATTATTATAAAGCATTACGAATACATTATAAAGCTTCATGAATGTGTTAGTAATGCTATTTATACATTGTTATACATTGCAGAACATGTATAAGCTGCCAAATTGGAAAGCTGAGCTTAAAAAATAACAATAAATGAATAAAGACCTAAAACATTTGCAGAAAGAAAAGCACGTTTATATGTGAGGGCTTGGAAAACCGAAGTAATATAACTAGGGGGCCACTAGGTGGCGACAAAATAACAGGAATTGGTAGAAAGGGTGACCAGGTTCCAATTCATCAGATGTGGGACAAAGACTATGTTTGTGTGGGACACCAATGCATATTCTAATATATATAATATATATACTAATACTGGCGGCACAGTGGCTTAGTGGTTGGCATGTTCTCCTCTCAGCGCTAGGGGTTCCCGTTTCGAATCCCCATCTGGCTGGAGTTTCCATGTCCTCCCCGTGTTCGTGTGGGTTTCCTCCGGTTTCTCCGGTTTCTTCCCACAGTCCAAAAACATGGATCAAGTCAATTGAGTTCTCCAAATTGCCCCATATAGAGTGTGTCTGTGTGAGTGAGTGTGTGTCCAGTGATAGATTGGCGTCCTGTCCTGGGTGTATCTGCCCAGCGCCCGAAACGTTCTCCCCTGGATGGGCATGGGGAACCCCACTGCGCAACCCTAATAGAGGATGAAGCGGAAGATGATGAATGGAATGGATATATACCAATACTAATATATATATATATATATAATATATATACTTGGGCGGCACGGTGGTTTAGGGGTTGCATGTTCTCCTCTCAGCACTAGGGATTCCCGGTTCGAATCCCAATCTGGGTGGAGTTTCCATGTTCTCACAGTGTCCGCGTGGGTTTCCTCCGGGTTCTCCGGTTTCTTCCCACAGTCCAAAAATATGGATCAAGGTCCAGTGAATTCTCCAAATTGCCCCATATAGAGTGTGTCTGTGTGTGTGAGTGAGTGTGTGCCCAGTGATAGATTGGCACCCTGTTCTGGGTGTGTCTGCCCAGCGCCCGAAACATTCTCCCCTGGATGGGCATGGGGAACCCCCCCGCGACCCTAATAGAGGATAAAGCGGGAGATAATGGATGGAATGGATCTAGGGATTCCTGGTTCGAATCCCAATCTGGGTGGAGTTTCCATGTTCTCCCGGTGTCCGCGTGGGTTTCCTCCTTTTTTTCTTTTTTTTTTTTTTCTCTTCTCTTTCTATTTTTTTTTTTAATTTTTTTTTTTTTTTTTTTTTTTTTTTTTTTTTTTTCTTTTTATTTGGTTTCTAAACGGTTTCTTCCCACAGTCCAAAAACATGGATCAAGGTCCAGTGAATTCTCCAAATTGCCCCACATAGAGTGTGTGTGAGTGAGTGTGTGCCCAGCGATGGACTGGCGCCCTGTTCTGGGTCTATCTGCCCAGCACCCGAAACGTTCTTCCCTGGATGGGCATGGGGAACCCCCCCGCGACCCTAATAGAGGATAAAGCAGAAGATAATGAATAGATGGAAGAATGAATATATATATAACACGTGTACAATTAAACAGAGCACACAGTTCTTTAATGTGCTAAAGGTTATGACTTTCCTGTATTTCTCCAAACAGTATATGTTTATGTAACTTGTATATCTTATTTAAATGTACCTTTCTCTAATGTACCTTTCTCCCTGTTCCAAGCATAGTAAGCATGGAACAGGGTGCGGTATCTCAGTGGTCAGGGTGTTGGGTTATCAATCTGAAGGTTGTGGGTTCAAATCCCAGGTCCACTGAAGTTACCAGTGTGGGTCCTTGAGCAAGACCCTTAACCCTCATTGCTCCAGGATGTTGTGATTAACCCTGTGCTCACCTTGTAAGTCGCTTTGGATAACAGCGTCCAATAAATGACCAAATGTAATGTAAATGTAACTTTCATACTATTTCACAGTGTTTCTCAAATTAAAACACGTTTGGATCTTGTTTGGCTTTTAACAGGAGCGCCCTTAACATGCGTCCGCTTTCCCGATTGGTTGACATTCAAACAGCCCGCCTCTCCTCCGATAACAGACAACACAGACGTCCAATGGCAGATTATAAAACACGCATTTCAAAACTGCAGTCTGACTTTAAATAACAAAGCGGGACAACGTCTCAAAAGTAACGAAATTGCGTGACTGTCCCGCACAAAGCGGGACATCTGGTCACCGTAGCTGAAAATAACAAATATTCTGTAGCTATATTGTATCTTATAAGAGCGGCACAGTGGCACTGGGGATCCGGGTTCGAATCCCGATCTGGGTGGAGTTTCCGTGTTCTCGCTGTGTCTGTGTGGGTTTCCTCCCACAGTCCAAACGCATGGACATTATTAAAGAAATGTTTTTGTTTATCTGTCGATGAATTATTCATTCATTCATTATCTCCCGCTTTATCCTCTATTAGGGTCGCGGTGGGGTTCCCCATGCCCATCCAGGGGAGAACGTTTCGGGCACTGGGCAGATACACCCAGGACAGGGCGCCAATCCATCGCTGGACACACACTCACTCACACACACACACTCTATATGGGGCAATCTGAAGAATTTAATTGACTTGATCCATGTTTTTGGACTGTGGGAGGAAACCGGAGAACCCGGAGGAAACCCACGCAGACACGGGGAGAACATGGAAACTCCACCCAGATGGGGATTCGAACCGGGAATCCCTAGCGCTGAGAGGCGAACGTGCTAACCACTAAGCCACCGTGCCGCGTGGATGAATTATTGTAACATTTGAATTCTAACAGGTTTCTGTTTTTCTGGCTGTCTAGGTTCAGCCAACATTAATGACCGCAGCATGCTGGGAAAGCGCGACAGTGAGGTGGCCGTCATTTATGAGGACACGGAGACGGAGAAATCAGTTATGGATGAGCAGGAGTACGAGGCGGGCCGCTTTGGACTGCAGCTGCGTAAAGAATGTTTCAGGTGAATACATACGTGTGTGTCTGTGTATACATACTGTGTATATATATATATATAGTGGGTGGCACGTTAGCATGTTCTCCTCTCAGCTCTAGGGATTCCCGGTTCGAATCCCAATCTGGGTGGAGTTTCCATGTTCTCCCCGTGTCCGTGTGGGTTTCCTCCGGATTCTCCGGTTTCCTCCCACAGTCCAAAAACATGGATCAAGTCAGTTGAGTTCTCCAAATTGCCCCATATAGAGTGTGTCTGTGTGAGTGAGTGTGTGTCCAGTGATAGATTGGCGTCCTGTCCTGGGTGTATCTACCCAGCGCCCGAAACGTTCTCCCCTGGATGGGCATGGGGAACCCCCCCCCCAACACCCTAATAGAGGATAAAGCGGAATATAATGGATATATATATATATGTCACGGTAGTCTACCTCGGAATAAAGCGGCTGCGCGTAGGTAGCAGAGAACGGGTTTATTTAAAGGTGCAGTAGCACCACAAAGCATGAGGTACAAAAAGACTAGTGACATATAACACAACGACCAGCACCGAGAACGAGAAACAACGGAAATAAACCAATTTGCAAACAAACCAATGACAAGACGACGTTAATTAACTAACTGATAACCAATGAACGTTAATTAACAGAACAGAACGAAACTAAACACAAAACAGGTGACAGGTGCCCTAGGCACCTGTTGCAATATATATATATATATATAGACGGCATGGTGGCTTAGTGGTTTGCATGTTCGCCTCTCAGCACTAGGGATTCCCGGTTCGAATCCCCATCTGTGGAGTTTCCATGTTCTCCCCGTGTCTGCGTGGGTTTCCTCCGGGTTCTCCGGTTTCCTTCCACAGTCCAAAAACATGGATCAAGTCAATTGAATTCTCAAAATTGCCCCATATAGAGTGTGTTTGTGTGAGTGAGTGTGTGCCCAGCGATGGATTGGCGTCCTGTCCTGGGTGTATCTGCCCAGCACCCAAAACGTTCTCCCCTGGATGGGCATGGGGAACCCCCCCGTGACCCTAATAGAGGATAAAGCGGAATATAATGAATATATATATATGTCACCCTGTCCTGGGTGTATCTGCCCAGCGCCCGAAACGTTCTCCCCTGGATGGACATGGGGAACCACACCGCGACCCTAATAGAGGATAAAGCGGAGGATAATGAATGAATGAATATATATATATATATATATATATATATATACGGAGTCCATGAATACCTTAATGAGGGACAGGCATCTGTGACAGTAATATAATTATATTACTGTCACAGGTGTCTTGGGCACCTGTCCCTCATTAAGGTATTCATGGACTCCGTTGGGTGATTGGTTTATTTTGTGCACGTGACCGGGTGTTTTTGTATTTAGTTTCTGTATTCCCTCTCCCCCGTGCACGTCTTTGTTTCGGTTATCCCGGTGTTAGTCCGTTTGTTTTGTTCCCCCTTTCTGTTGGTGTCCCTTCACCATTTTAAATAATAAATACTTCGTTTTGTTTTTATGCCCGGTGTTCTCTGAACTCTTCAACCACGGTACAGCGCTGCGCATTATCCCCGCGCAGGTTGTATCTGTGGGAGTGTTTTGTCCAACGGAACGGTGTACACATTTTAGCCGATTCCCGGGGAAGAACGAGCGGTCTCTAACAATTACACATACACACATGTATAGAACTACAAAGTCCATCTATGTGATCAGTGTGGAAACTATATATATATATATATAAATAAAGCTCAGATGCCCCCCCCCCATTCTCTATTTCCTCCTCTTATCATATAGATGGAGTTTGTAGTTCTGGTATTCCAGACTGTAGTCCAACTGAGTTCTTTGTTGTTGTTAGTCCCCTGTTGGTTCTCTGTTCTCCACAGGGTCCTAAAATGTATGCCCCAAATTGCCCTGATCTAAATTGCCCCTATATAGTGTGTATACCATATAGATGGAGTTTGTAGTTCTACAATTCCAGACTGTAGTCCATCTGTGTTCTTTGTTGTTGTTAGTCCCCTGTTGGTTCTCTGTTCTCCACAGGGTCCTAAAATGTATGCCCCAAATTGCCCCCATCTAAATTGCCCCTATATAGTGTGTATACCATATAGATGGACATTGTAATTTTACAATTCTAGACTGTAGTCCATCTGTGTTCTTTGTTGTTGTTAGTCCCCTGTTGGTTCTCTGTTCTCCACAGGGTCCTAAAATGTATGCCCTAAATTGCCCCCATCTGAATTGCCCCTATATAGTGTGTATACCATATAGATGGACATTGTAATTTTACAATTCTAGACTGTAGTCCATCTGTGTTCTTTGTTGTTGTTAGTCCCCTGTTGGTTCTCTGTTCTCCACAGGGTCCTAAAATGTATGCCCCAAATTGCCCCCATCTAAATTGCCCCTATATAGTGTGTATACCATATAGATGGACATTGTAATTTTACAATTCTAGACTGTAGTCCATCTGTGTTCTTTGTTGTTGTTAGTCCCCTGTTGGTTCTCTGTTCTCCACAGGGTCCTAAAATGTATGCCCTAAATTGCCCCCATCTAAATTGCCCCTATATAGTGTGTATACCATATAGATGGACATTGTAATTTTACAATTCTAGACTGTAGTCCATCTGTGTTCTTTGTTGTTGTTAGTCCCCTGTTGGTTCTCTGTTCTCCACAAAGTCCTAAAATGTATGCCCTAAATTGCCCCCATCTAAATTGCCCCTATTTAGTGTGTATACCATATAGATGGACATTGTAATTTTACAATTCCAGACTGTAGTCCATCTGTGTTCTTTGTTGTTGTTAGTCCCCTGTTGGTTCTCTGTTCTCTGTTGGTCAGGAGCATCACAGAACAGGTATCATTTGGGTGGTGGATTGTTTATTGTCAGTTCTGCAGTGACACTGATGTGGTGGTGGGGGGGGGGGGGTTAGTGCAGCATTTAAACACCTCAGTCACACTGCTGGGATAGGAATAATGCACCCCCCACATAACCCCTGCTCTGTGGTGGTACTATTGGGTTTCCGAGCATTAGAACAGAGTACACAGTATGTACTGTAGAACACAAACAGATGGACTACAGTCTGGAATTGGAGAACTACAAAGTCCATCTTTACAGGAATTGGAACGGAGAACATGGAGTGTCTGTTTAATCCACCCCACTCTACAGTACGCTCCTTTAGAACACCGTTCATGTCGCTTAAAATGTCTTTGTATCTTAAACAGAACCATCCTTGGGGCATTTATGGATCCCAGTATTGACATCAGCGATCCAATCAGTGATCACTTCTACAAGGAGGTGTGGATGAGCACAGCCGCTCGCAATGCCACCATCTACCAGAAGGTAATTGTATGGGTTCCAGGTTCCAATCCCCATCTTCTCCCTGTGTTAGTGTGGGTTTTCTCCAGGTTCTCTAATCCAAAAACATGGATTCAAGGTCAATTGAGCGCTCTAAATTGCCCCTAGTGTGTCTGTGTGAGTGAGTGATTGGGTGCCCATTGTTGGATTGGTGCCCTCTCCTGGGGGCATCTGCCATACGTCCGAAAAGTTCTCCCCTGTACAGACAACCCCCCCCCCCCCCCCACCCGTGACCCTAACAGAGTATTAAGTGCAAGATAATGGGATAATCTGATTCAGGGGCAGCACAGGGGCTTAGTGGTTGGCATGTTCTCCTCTCAGCGCTAGGGATTCCCGGTTCGAATCCCAATCTGGGTGGAGTTTCCATGTTCTCACCGTGTCCGCGTGGGTTTCCTCCGGGTTCTCCGGTTTCCTCCCACAGTCCAAAAACATGGATCAAGTCAATTGAGTTCTCCAAATTGCCCCATATAGAGTGTATTTGTGTGAGTGAGTGTGTGTCCAGCGATAGATTAGGGTCCTGTCCTGGGTGTATCTGCCCAGCGCCCTGGATGGGCATGAGGAACCCCCCCCGTGACCCTAATAGAGGATAAAGCGTAAGTTAATGGATGGATGGATGGAGATAATCTGATTCAGGTTAAGGAATTCTAAGCGCTCTTGTTAATCGGTTCTCTTCCTCCAGGTGTTCCGCTGTTTGCCCTCGAGTGACGTCCGGACGATCACAGAATTGGAGGGCTACCTGTCTAAGCCGGGTTTGGATAAAGAGGATCCGGCCCGCGCGCTGGAGGAACTTAAAAAGATCCGCGGCTTCCTCGTCCACTTTCCGCTTTATTTCCTCAGCGAACAGAACCTCATGCCCCCTATAGGCTCCAAGGAGGCCATGGTTCCTCTAGAGGTGTGGACCTGAGCCGCTGAGGGACGTTCTATTTCCTGTAAATCAGTGTTTGAAGCCCAGCGGGGGGCGCTCACACACTTATCTGATCTCCAGAATGTTCAAACACTTCTAATGACATGACAACGGAAATTTAACAAACGAAAATAATTGATGAAATTTGACTAATTAAACAGAACTGATATAGATACTGCAGGTTACCAAGTCAAGGGGGCTCCCTAGAATAGCAGCATGGCAGAACCACATGTTATTAATGTGGAAGAAATAGACAATGAAGTTAGAAGTGGGCGTGGCCAAACACATTTTTGGTGTTATCTTTGACAAATCAAACAGAACTGATAGAGATACTGCAGGTCACCAAGTAAAGGGGGCTCCCTAGAAGCAGCATGGCAGAACCACCCTCTCTAATGCTGATTACAGAGGTGAAATGCCCCTTTATACCCTTTATACCCCTTTCTTTCATATAACAAAGGACTAACAAAAACAAAGAACACACATGGACTACAGTCTGTAATTATAAAACTACAAAGTGTATATCTAATCTATATGCTAAGTGGAGGACATAGACGACGGAGTAAGAAGGGGGCGTGGCCAAACGCATTTTTGGTGTTTTCTTTGACAAATCAAACAGGACTGAAAGAGATACTGCTGGTTACCAAGTCAAGGGGGCTCCCTAGAATAACAGCATGGCAGAACCACACTCTCTAATGCTGATTACAGAGGTGAAATGCCCCTTTATACCCCTTTATACCCTTTTCTTTTATATGACAGGGCACTAACAAAACAAAGAACACAGATGGACTACAGTCTGTAACCGTCCATCTATATGGTAAGTGGAGGACGTGGATGATGGAGTAAGAAGGGGGCGTGGCCAAGCACATTTTTGGTGTTTTCTTTGACAAATCAAACAGAACTGAAAGAGATACTGCAGGTCACCAAGTCAAGGGGGCTCCCTAGAATAACAGCATGGCAGAACCACCCTCTCTAATGCTGATTACAGAGGTGAAATGCCCCTTTATACCCCTTTCTTATATAATAGGGCACTAACATATAACAGGGCACTAACAAAACAAAGAACACAGATGGACTACAGTCTGTAACCATCCATCTATATGGTAAGTGGAGGACATAGATGATGGAGTAAGAAGGGGGCGTGGCCAAGCACATTTTTGGGGTTTTCTTTGACAAATTAAACAGATCTGAAAGATACTGCAGGTCACCAAGTCAAGGGGGCTCCCCATAATGCTGAAAAAAATGAGGTTATGATTTCACTGATACTGCACTTTCAATGTTTTGGGGTTTTTTTCAGTGGGGGGTGGGGGTGCGTAGGGGGAGGGGGCTACTGCCACACAGATGGACTACAGTCTTTTTTGTAATTAAAATTTCCTAATTGTAAAACTATAAGATCCATCTATATGGTAAGTGGAGGACATAGATGATGGTGTAAGAAGGGGGCGTGGCCAAACTTTTTAGGGTGAAATGCCCCTTTATAGCCTTTATACCCCTTTCTTTTATATAACAGGGACTAAAAAAAACAAAGAACACAGATGGACTACAGTCTGTAACTGTCCATCTATATGGTAAGTGGAGGACATGGATCAAACGTTTGGACGGTGCGATAACAACGTTAATCTCCGTATATTGCCCTCGGTTCTGCCTTTTCACCCTCGTGCAATGCGATTGGCTCGTGCCAAATGATGCTTACAGTAACACAGTTCTACGTTCTACGTTCCGGCCAGTTCCAATCGGAAGTCACGCCGTAGGTGTGCACTAAATGTCTTTATGCCTTCGTTGAGTGTTACTGTAGGACGGCCTTGTGAACAGTGAGCATCGTGTTGTACGGAACGCAGTGGGGGTTTTTGTTTTATATTCCCTGTAAATTAAAAAGCCATTAAATAAGTGGAGGGAGCTTTCCATTGCGCTTGTAAACGAGGCTGTTCTTAACTTATTAACGACTTAAGGGATTAAAACGCCCCGTGCTGGTACTTTTTATAACGCGGTCGACATTGTTGCCTTGAAAGATTTTATTCCTGGTGTAATTATTCATTCATTCATTCATCCATTATCTTCCGCTTTATCCTCTATTAGGGTCATGGGGTGGGGGTTCCCCATGTCCATCCAGGGGAGAACGTTTCGGGCGCTGGGCAGATACACCCAGGACAGGGCGCCAATCTATCACTGGGCACACACTCACTCACACAGACACACTCTATATGGGGCAATTTGGAGAACTCAATTGACTTGATCCATGTTTTTGGACTGTGGGAGGAAACCGGAGAACCCGGAGGAAACCCACGCGGACACGGGGAGAACATGGAAACTCCACCCAGATGGGAATTCGAACCTGGAATCCCTAGTGCTGAGAGGCGAATGTGTAACCACTAAGCCACCGTGCTGCCCTCTGGTGTAATTAATGTGGAGGAAATAGACAATGAAGTGAGAAGGGGCGTGGCCAAACACATTTATGGTGTTATTTTGGCAAATCAAACAGAAATTATAGAGATACTGCAGGTCACCAAGTCAAGGGGGCTCCCTAGAATAGCAGCATGGCAGAACCACCCTCTCTAATGCTGATTACAGAGGTGAAATGCCCCTTTATACCCCTTTATACCCCTTTCTTTTATATAACAGGGCACTAACAAAGCAAAGAACACAGATGGACTACAGTCTGTAACCGTCCATCTATATGGTAAGTGGAGGACATAGATGATGGAGTAAGAAGGGGCGTGGCCAAACACATTTATGGTGTTATCTTTGACAAATTAAACATAACTGATAGAGATACTGCAGGTCACCAAGTCAAGGGGGCTCCCCATAATGCTGAAAAAAATGAGGTTATGATTTCACTGATACTGCACTTTCAATGTTTGTTTTTGGGGGTTTTTCAGTGGGGGGGTGGGGGGTGCGTAGGGGGAGGGGGCTACTGCCACACAGATGGACTACAGTCTTTTTTGTCATTTAAATTTCCTAATTGTAAAACTATAAGTGGAGGACATGGATGATGGAGTGAGAAGGGGGCGTGGCCAAACTTTTAATAAAAAAAAAAAAAAAAAAAAACTGTTAAATGTGCAATGAAGAAACTATTCAACATCCCCGTGTTTATTCTGATTTCACTGATTGTACGCGCGGGGGGGGGGGGGGGGGGTTTCAGTGGGGGGGGTGCGTAGCCCCCTACTGCCACACAGATGGACTACAGTCTGTAATTGTAAAACTACAAAGTCCATCTATATGGTAAGTGGAGAACATAGAGGATAGAGTAAGAAGGGGGCGTGGCCAAACTTTTACTTTGAAAAATACTTTTGACATTTGGGGGGGTGCGAGGGGGGGGGCTACTGCCGCTCTTTTGTTTAAGAAAGAATGTACACTTTTTTGGGGGGGTATTCAGTGGGGGGTGCGTGGGGGGGCTACTGCCACACAGATGGACTACAGTCTGTAATTGTAAAACTACAAAGTCCATCTATATGGTAAGTGGAGGACATAGAGGATGGAGTAAGAAGGAGGCGTGGCCTAACTTTTAATTAAAAAAAACTTTTTACATTTGGGGGGTAAGGGGTGCGTGAAGGGGCTACTGCCACACAGATGGACTACAGTCTGTAATTGTAAAACTACAAAGTCCATCTATATGGTAAGTGGAGGACATAGAGGATGGAGTAAGAAGGGGGCGTGGCCTAACTTTTAATTTAAAAAAACTTTTTACTTTTGGCGGTGTGGGGGGGCTACTGCCACACAGATGGACTACAGTCTGTAATTGTAAAACTACAAAGTCCATCTATATGGTAAGTGGAGGACATAGATGATGGAGTAAGAAGGGGGCGTGGCCTAACTTTTAATTAAAAAAAACTTTTTACATTTGGGGGTGTGGGGGGGCGACTGCCACACAGATGGACTACAGTCTGTAATTGTAAAACTACAAAGTCCATCTATATGGTAAGTGGAGGACATAGATGATGGAGTAAGAAGGGGGCGTGGCCTAACTTTTAATTAAAAAAAACTTTTTACATTTGGGGGTGTGGGGGGGCGACTGCCACACAGATGGACTACAGTCTGTAATTGTAAAACTACAAAGTCCATCTATATGGTAAGTGGAGGACATAGAGGATGGAGTAAGAAGGGGGCGTGGCCTAACTTAATTTTAAAAAACTTTTTACATTTGGGGGGCTACTGCCACACAGATGGACTACAGTCTGTAATTGTAAAACTACAAAGTCCATCTATATGGTAAGTGGAGGACATAGAGGGTGGAGTAAGAAGGGGGCGTGGCCAAACTTAATAAAAAAAAAAAACTTGACATTTTGGGGGGTGGGGGGGGGGGGGCTACTGCCTCTCTTTTGTTTAAGAAAGAATGTACACTTTTTTGGGGGGGTATTCAGTGGGGGGTGCGTGGGGGGGCTACTGCCACACAGATGGACTACAGTCTGTAATTGTAAAACTACAAAGTCCATCTATGTGGTAAGTGGAGGACATAGAGGATGGAGTATGAAGGGGGCGTGGCCTAACTTTTAATTTTAAAAAACTTTTGAATGTGCAATGAAGAAACTATTCAATCTCCCCGTGTTTATTTTGATTTCACTGATTGTACTTTTTTTTTTTTTTTTTTTTTCAGTGGGGGTAGTGGGGGTGTGGTGGGGCAACTGCCTCTCTTTTGTTTAAGAATGAATGTAAGC
Source organism: Corydoras sp. C115 (assembly GCA_019802505.1). Taxonomy (NCBI): domain Eukaryota; kingdom Metazoa; phylum Chordata; class Actinopteri; order Siluriformes; family Callichthyidae; genus Corydoras; species Corydoras sp. C115. The sequence continues at coordinate 94,450 of JAFMOC010000819.1, read as the reverse complement.
TTGAAACAGCATTGCCCTTTACTTTGTAAATGCGTTAATGTCATTTAAATACTATTTCATTTCATTTTCTAATCCGATGGCGCTCGTAATTATTAGTCCTTTTTATTTTTGTATTTTGAAATTCTAATGACGTCACTGTGAGCGAGATTTGCTGAGTCAGCTTATCACTAAGGCGCACCTTAAAAGTGTATTAAAAAGCCGATATTAAAATGGTTCTTGTTTCCCGTTGGTTCGTTTCTGAGCTGCTTACACTAAACCTGTTCCCGGAACATGTCCTGGTCCTCACAAGGTTAGAAAGCTGAGGAACGTTCCGGACTTTTCAGAGGCTTTGTTTCTTTCTGTTTTCCTGACTGCGAATGGGGGTTCGAATCCCCATCTGGGTGGAGTTTCCATGTTCTCCCCGTGTCCGTGTGGGTTTCCTCCGGGTCCTCCGGTTTCCTCCCACAGTCCAAAAACATGGATCAAGTCAATTGAGTTCTCCAAATTGCCCCATAAAGAGTGTGTTTGTGCAGCTCAGTTTGTTTCTGAGCTGCTTACACTAAACCTGTTCCCGGAACATGTCGAGGTCCTCACAAGGTTAGAAAGCTGAGGAACGTTCCGGACTTTTCAGAGGCTTTGTTTCTTTCTGTTTTCCTGACTGCGAATGGGGATTGTGTTTAAGGGCATTCTGTCAGATTGAGTGAACATCCATCCATCCATTATCTTCCGCTTTATCCTCTATTAGGGTCGCGTGGGGGGGGTGGGGTTCCCCATGCCCATCCAGGGGAGAACGTTTTGGGCGCTGGGCAGATACACCCAGGACAGGACACAAATCTATCACTGGACACACACTCTATATGGGGCAATTGGGAAGATTCAATTGACCTTGATCCATGTTTTTGGACTGTGGGAGGAAACGGGAGAACCCGGAGGAAACTCACACGGACACGGGGAGAACATGGAAACTCCACCCAGATTGGGATTCGAACCGGGAATCCCTAGAGCTGAGAGGAGAACATGCTAAACACTAAATGAGGTTGATGTTCAGACGCACTACACCACCATGGGGAGGGGGGGCACTATTTAGGGGCAATTTAAACCACATTCAACTTCTAAACTGGGTGGCACGGTGGCTTAGTGGTTGGCATGTTCGCCTCTCAGCGCTAGGGATTCCCGGTTCGAATCCCCATCTGGGTGGAGTTTCCATGTTCTCCCCGTGTCCGTGTGGGTTTCCTCCGGGTTCTCCGGTTTCCTCCCACAGTCCAAAAACATGGATCAAGTCAATTGAGTTCTTCAAATTGCCCCATACAGAGTGTGTTTGTGTGAGTGAGTGTGTGCCCAGCGATAGATTGGCGTCCTGTCCTGGGTGTGTCTGCCCAGCACCCGAGATGTTCTCCCCTGGATGGGCATGGGGAACCCCACCGCGACCCTAATAGAGGATAAAAGCAGAAGATAATGAATGAATGAACTTCTAAACTAACCATTAGGGGGCGATAAGAGACACAGGATCAGGATGAAATACAGATATTTATATATATATGTACGAGCAGGGGGCACGGTGGCTTAGTGGTTGGCATGTTCTCCTCTCAGTGCTGGGGATTCCCAGTTCAAATCCCAATCTGGGTGGAGTTTCCATGTTCTCCCCGTGTCCACATGGGTTTCCTCTGGGTTCTCTGGTTTCCTCCCACAGTCCAAAAACATGAATCAAGGTCAATTGAATTCTCCAAATTGCCCCATATAGAGTGTGTCTGTGTGAGTGAGTGAGTGAGTGTATGCCCAGTGATAGATGTCCTGGTGCCCTGTCCTGCCCAACGCCCGAAACGTTCTCCCCTGGATGGGCATGGCCATTGGGAACCCCCTCACACACACACACACACAACCCTGATAGAGGACTGTGTGGAATGGATGAAGGAGTCCACATCGTTCCCTCTCTGAGTTCTGTGAGAAATCTCAGTTCTGTTCTGCCCATCTTACAAACCCGATTAAGGAACACATGACGTGACTTTGAGTATCAAACCCACACTGCACGATTCCTGCTTCTGTCACAGAACCATGATCCAGAACTAACAGCCTGCGTGACAGCCTGCCTCATCCATTAAACAACGTTCACCCCGCGTTCTCTCAGTCTGCGTAATGCCGGCTCCTCGAGGCGGTCAGAGATACAGAAACATGGAGGATGCTGTTCACAGAACGCAGTTCATTCAGAGAACCCTGAGCTTTAATCAACGGCTGATTCATAAAAACGCCAGTTTCAGAAGCGAAGTGAATACGGGGTCTAAAAATAAACAGCCTCGCAGACTGAAATGAACCCGCTTCTGAATCCTGAATCCTGAAGCTTCCACCTGAATCCCGAAGCTTCCACCTGAATCCCGAAGCTTCCACCCGAATCCCGAAGCTTCCACCTGAATCCCGAAGCTTCCACCCGAATCCTGAAGCTTCCACCTGAATCCTGAATCATCCACCCGAATCCCGAAGCTTCCACCCGAATCCCGAAGCTTCCACCTGAATCCAGACGCTTCCACCTGAATCCCGAAGCTTCCACCCGAATCCCGAAGCTTCCACCCGAATCCCGAAGCTTCCACCCGAATCCCGAAGCTTCCACCCGAATCCCGAAGCATCCACCCGAATCCCGAAGCTTCCACCTGAATCCCGAAGCTTCCACCCGAATCCCGAAGCATCCACCCGAATCCCGAAGCTTCCACCCGAATCCCGAAGCATCCACCCGAATCCCGAAGCTTCCACCCGAATCCCGAAGCTTCCACCCGAATCCCGAAGCATCCACCCGAATCCCGAAGCTTCCACCCGAATCCCGAAGCATCCACCCGAATCCCGAAGCTTCCACCTGAATCCCGAAGCTTCAACCTGAATCCTGAAGCTTCCACCTGAATCCCGAAGCTTCCACCCGAATCCCGAAGCTTCCACCCGAATCCTGAAGCTTCCACCTGAATCCTGAAGCATCCACCCGAATCCTGAAGCTTCCACCCGAATCCTGAAACTTCCACCCGAATCCTGAAACTTCCACCCGAATCCTGAAGCTTCCACCTGAATCCTGAAGCTTCAACCTGAATCCTGAAGCTTCCATCTGAATCCTGAAGCTTCAACCTGAATCCTGAAGCTTCCACCTGAATCCTGAAGCTTCAACCTGAATCCCGAAGCTTCCACCTGAATCCCGAAGCATCCACCTGAATCCTGAAGCTTCCACCTGAATCCTGAATCATCCACCTGAATCCTGAATCATCCACCTGAATCCTGAAGCTTCCACCTGAATCCTGAAGCTTCCATCTGAATCCTGAAGCTTCAACCTGAATCCTGAAGCTTCCACCTGAATCCTGAAGCTTCCACCTGAATCCCGACGCTTCCACCTGAATCCTGAAGCTTCCACCTGAATCCTGAAGCTTCCATCTGAATCCTGAAGCTTCCATCTGAATCCTGAAGCTTCCATCTGAATCCTGAAGCTTCCACCTGAATCCCGAAGCTTCCACCTGAATCCCGAAGATTCCATCTGAATCCCGAAGCTTCCACCTGAATCCCGAAGATTCCATCTGAATCCCGAAGCTTCCACCTGAATCCCGAAGCTTCCACCTGAATCCCGAAGCTTCCACCTGAATCCCGAAGCTTCCACCTGAATCCCGAAGCTTCCACCTGAATCCCGAAGCTTCCACCTGAATCCCGAAGCTTCCACCTGAATCCCGAAGCTTCCACCTGAATCCCGAAGCTTCCACCTGAATCCCGAAGCTTCCACCTGAATCCCGAAGCTTCCACCTGAATCCCGAAGCTTCCACCTGAATCCCGAAGCTTCCACCTGAATCCCGAAGCTTCCACCTGAATCCCGAAGCTTCCACCTGAATCCCGAAGCTTCCACCTGAATCCCGAAGCCTCCACCTGAATCCCGAAGCCTCCACCTGAATCCCGAAGCTTCCACCTGAATCCCGAAGCCTCCACCTGAATCCCGAAGCTTCCACCTGAATCCCGAAGCTTCCACCTGAATCCCGAAGCTTCCACCTGAATCCCGACGCTTCCACCTGAATCCCGAAGCATCCACCTGAATCCCGACGCTTCCACCTGAATCCCGAAGCTTCCACCTGAATCCCGAAGCTTCCACCTGAATCCCGAAGCTTCCACCTGAATCCTGAAGCTTCCACCTGAATCCTGAAGCTTCCACCTGAATCCTGAAGCTTCCACCTGAATCCTGAAGCATCCACCTGAATCCTGAAGCTTCCACCTGAATCCTGAAGCTTCCACCTGAATCCTGAAGCTTCCACCTGAATCCTGAAGCTTCCACCTGAATCCTGAAGCTTCCACCTGAATCCTGAAGCTTCCACCTGAATCCTGAAGCTTCCACCTGAATCCTGAATCATCCACCTGAATCCTGAATCATCCACCTGAATCCTGAATCATGCACCTGAATCCTGAAGCTTCCACCTAAATCCTGAAGCTTCCATCTGAATCCTGAAGCTTCCATCTGAATCCCGAATCATCCACCTGAATCCCGAATCATCCACCTGAATCCCGAAGCTTCCACCTGAATCCCGAAGCTTCCACCTGAATCCTGAAGCTTCCACCTGAATCCTGAAGCTTCCACCTGAATCCTGAAGCTTCCACCTGAATCCTGAATCATCCACCTGAATCCTGAAGCTTCCACCTGAATCCTGAAGCTTCCACCTGAATCCTGAAGCTTCCACCTGAATCCTGAAGCTTCCACCTGAATCCTGAAGCCTCCATCTGAATCCCGAAGCTTCCATCTGAATCCTGAAGCATCCACCTGAATCCCGAAGCATCCACCTGAATCCCGAAGCTTCCATCTGAATCCCGAAGCTTCCACCTGAATCCCGAAGCTTCCACCTGAATCCTGAAGCTTCCACCTGAATCCTGAAGCTTCCACCTGAATCCTGAAGCTTCCACCTGTATCCTGAAGCTTCCACCTGAATCCTGAAGCTTCCACCTGAATCCTGAAGCATCCACCTGAATCCTGAAGCTTCCACCTGAATCCCGAAGCTTCCATCTGAATCCCGAAGCTTCCACCTGAATCCTGAATCATCCACCTGAATCCTGAAGCATCCACCTGAATCCTGAAGCATCCACCTGAATCCTGAATCATCCACCTGAATCCTGAATCATCCACCTGAATCCTGAAGCATCCACCTGAATCCTGAATCATCCACCTGAATCCTGAATCATCCACCTGAATCCTGAATCATCCACCTGAATCCTGAAGCTTCCACCTAAATCCTGAAGCTTCCATCTGAATCCTGAAGCTTCCATCTGAATCCTGAATCATCCACCTGAATCCTGAATCATCCACCTGAATCCTGAAGCTTCCACCTGAATCCTGAAGCTTCCACCTGAATCCGAAGCTTCCACCTGAATCCTGAAGCTTCCACCTGAATCCTGAAGCTTCCACCTGAATCCTGAAGCTTCCACCTGAATCCTGAATCATCCACCTGAATCCTGAAGCTTCCACCTGAATCCTGAAGCTTCCACCTGAATCCTGAAGCTTCCACCTGAATCCTGAATCATCCACCTGAATCCTGAAGCTTCCACCTGAATCCTGAAGCTTCCACCTGAATCCTGAAGCCCCCATCTGAATCCCGAAGCTTCCATCTGAATCCTGAAGCATCCACCTGAATCCCGAAGCATCCACCTGAATCCCGAAGCTTCCATCTGAATCCCGAAGCTTCCACCTGAATCCCGAAGCTTCCACCTGAATCCCGAAGCTTCCACCTGAATCCTGAAGCTTCCACCTGAATCCTGAAGCTTCCACCTGTATCCTGAAGCTTCCACCTGAATCCTGAAGCTTCCACCTGAATCCTGAAGCATCCACCTGAATCCCGAAGCTTCCACCTGAATCCCGAAGCTTCCATCTGAATCCCGAAGCTTCCACCTGAATCCTGAATCATCCACCTGAATCCTGAAGCATCCACCTGAATCCTGAAGCATCCACCTGAATCCTGAATCATCCACCTGAATCCTGAAGCTTCCATCTGAATCCTGAAGCTTCCACCTGAATCCTGAATCATCCACCTGAATCCTGAAGCATCCACCTGAATCCTGAAGCATCCACCTGAATCCTGAATCATCCACCTGAATCCTGAAGCTTCCATCTGAATCCTGAAGCTTCCACCTAAATCCTGAAGCATCCACCTGAATCCCGAAGCTTCCACCTGAATCCTGAAGCTTCCACCTGTATCCCGAAGCTTCCACCTGAATCCCGAAGCATCCACCTGAATCCCGAAGCATCCACCTGAATCCCGAAGCTTCCATCTGAATCCCGAAGCTTCCACCTGAATCCTGAATCATCCACCTGAATCCCGAAGCTTCCACCTGAATCCCGAAGCTTCCATCTGAATCCCGAAGCTTCCACCTGAATCCCGAAGCTTCCACCTGAATCCCGAAGCTTCCACCTGAATCCCGAAGCTTCCACCTGAATCCCGAAGCTTCCACCTGAATCCCGAAGCTTCCACCTGAATCCCGAAGCTTCCACCTGAATCCCGAAGCATCCACCTGAATCCTGAAGCTTCCACCTGAATCCTGAAGCTTCCACCTGAATCCTGAAGCTTCCATCTGAATCCTGAAGCTTCCACCTGAATCCTGAAGCTTTAACCTGAATCCCGAATCATCCACCTGAATCCTGAAGCTTCCACCTGAATCCTGAAGCTTCCACCTGAATCCTGAAGCTTCAACCCGAATCCCGAAGCTTCAACCTGAATCCCGAAGCTTCCACCCGAATCCCGAAGCTTCCACCCGAATCCCGAAGCTTCCACCCGAATCCTGAAGCTTCCATCTGAATCCTGAAGCTTCCACCTGAATCCTGAAGCTTCCATCTGAATCCTGAAGCTTCCACCTGAATCCTGAAGCTTCCACCTGAATCCTGAAGCTTCCACCTGAATCCTGAATCATCCACCTGAATCCTGAATCATCCACCTGAATCCTGAATCATCCACCTGAATCCTGAAGCTTCCATCTGAATCCTGAAGCTTCCACCTGAATCCTGAAGCTTCCATCTGAATCCTGAAGCATCTGAGGTTTACACAGAGAAACCAGACACTGACTGTCTAATCTGAGCTGTACGTCAGCAGATGATTATATACCACACTGAACATACGTGAAGCAGCATCATCACATCTTCAGATTAATGCCACTTCATCACTGGGCTCACACACACACTATTAAGGGGCAATTTAGACCACAGCTCCTAAACTAACCATTAGGGGGCAATAAGAGACAAATACTGCACACAGGATGATATCCATCCATCCATTGTCTTCCGCTTTATCCTATATTACGGTCGCGCGGGGGGGGGGGGGGGGGGGGGGGGGACCTGGAGGAAACCCACACAGACCCACAAACCCACACAGACACTGGGAGGGAATGTGAACTCCACCCAGATTAGGATTCGAACCGGGAATCCCTAGTGCTGAGAGGAGAACATGCCAACCACTAAGCCATATATATATATATGATATATATAGGGTGATATACTGTATATATATATATATATATATATATATATATATATATATATATATATATATATATATATATATATATATATATATATATATATATTCATCCATTAACTTCCTCTTTATCCTCTATTAGGGTCGCGGTGGAGTTCCCCATGCCCATCCAGGGGAGAACATCTCAGGCGCCAATCCATCGCTGGGCACACACTCACTCACACAGACACATTCTACTGTATATGGGGCAATTTTGAGAATTCAATTGACTTGATCCATGTTTTTGGATTGTGGGAGGAAACCGGAGAACCCGGAGGAAACCCACGCGGACACGGGGAGAACATGGAAACTCCACCCAGATGGGGATTCGAACCGGGAATCCCTAGCGCTGAGAGGAGAACATGCTAACCACTAAGCCACCGTGCCGCCTATATATATATATACTGTATATCATCCTGTGTGCAGTATTTGTCTCTTATTGCCCTCTAATGGTTAGTTTAGGAGCTGTGGTCTAAATTGCCCCTTAATAGTGTGTGTGTGAGCCCAGTGATGAATTGGCATTAATCTGAAGATGTGATGATGCTGCATCACGTATGTTCAGTGTGGTATATAATCATCTGCTGACGTACAGCTCAGATTAGACAGTCAGTGTCTGATATATATATATTTTTCCATGTTCTCCCCGTGTCCACGTGGGTTTCCTCCGGGTTCTCTGGTTTCCTCCCACAGTCCAAAAACATGGATCAAGTCAATTGAATTCTCCAAATTGCCCCATATAGAGTGTGTCTGTGTGAGTGAGTGTGTGTCTGCGTGAGTGAGTGCTGGGCAGATACTCTCATGTCAATTCATCACTGGGCTCACACACTATTTAGGGGCAATTTAGACCACATTAAACTCCTAAACTAACCATTAGGGGGCGATAAGAGACAAATAAAATACAGACATCAGCTATCTATCTATCTATCTATCTATCTATCTATCTATCTATCTATCTATCTATATATCTATCTATATATATAATATATATAGGTATATATATGTAGATATATATATATATATATATATATATATATATATATATATATAATATAATATATATATATATATAGATATATAAGTATAAAAAAAAAAGTATTTTAAAATCTGACTGGTATTTATTTCCGGGGGGACATGCCCATCCAGGGGAGAACATTTCTGGTGCTGAGCAGATACACCCAGGACAGGACGCCACTATATCACTGGACACACTCACTCCCAGACACACACTATATGGGGCAATTTAAAGCATTCAATTAACCTTAAATCCATGCGAACATGGGGAGAACATGGAAACTAAGCCACCATGCTGCCCCAATCTCATCTCATCTCCATCCATCATCTTCTGCTTTATCCTCTAGGATAAATTAGGGTCGCGAGGGCGGGGGGGGGGTTCCCCATGCCCATCCAGGGGAGAACATCTCGGGCGCTGGGCAGATACACCCAGGACAGGACGCCAATCTATCGCTGGACACACACTCACTCACACAGACACACTCTATATGGGGCAATTTAAAGAACTCAATTGACTTGAACCATATTTTTGGAATGTGGCGGAAACCGGAGAACCCGGAGGAAGCCCACACGAACACGGGGAGAACATGCAAACTCCACCCAGATTGGGATTTGAACCGGGAATCCCTAGTGCTGAGAGGCGAACGTGCTAACCACTAAGCCACCGTGCCGCCACGCTTCTATTCCATCCATTTATCCATCCATTATCTTCCGCTTCATCCTGTATCAGGGTCGCGGGGTGGGGGGGGGGTTCCCCATGCCCATCCAGTGGAGAACGTTTCGGGCGCTGGGCAGATACACCCAGGACAGGACGCCAATCTATCACTGGACACATTCACTCACACACACTCACACACACTCACACACTCTATATGGGGCAATTTGAAGAACTCAATTGACTTGATCCATGTTTTTGGACTGAGAACCCGGAGGAAACCCACACGGACACGGGGAGAACATGGAACACACATCAGTCCGTCACGACACGCGAGACGGTTTATTACACTGCAGGCTTTAGAACAGCTGGGGAACGTGAGCGGGGAACCCCGCTGTTATCGTGATGCACCGCGCTGGTGTTGCTCTGAGTGTAAATGTGACAAAGAGGATGTTTGTTTCTCGCCACTGCAAAAGCTGGAGGATGGAGGGGGCGGGGGCAGGGGGGGGGCGGGGGGGGAGGGGGCAGGGGGGGCAGGGGGGCGGGGGGGGGGAAGGGTTACATAAAGGAAAGGTGAGAGGAAGTGCAATGTCAGAATCTATTCATCTCTGCTGTCAGAAGGTCTTCCTGCTTTCAGCCGGCGACGTACAGACGATGTACAGACGACGTACAGACGACTTACAGACGACGTACAGACGACGTACAGACGACTTACAGACGACGTACAGACGACTTACAGACGACGTACAGACGACGTACAGACGACTTACAGACGACGTACAGACGACGTACAGACGACGTACAGACGACGTACAGACGACGTACAGACGACGTACAGACGACGTACAGACGACTTACAGACGACGTACAGACGCAAAGCGACGGAGCGAGAGCTAGCACGCTCACTGTTTCTGCAATCGGGGTTCCGATGCTTTAAATACGAACCTCATACATTCACATTATATTTTGCTCATTTAGTAATTTAGCAGACGGGGGTGGCACGGTGGCCTAGTGGTTGGTATGTTCTCCTCTCAGCGCTGGGGATTCCCGGTTCGAATCCCAATCTGGGTGGAGTTTCCATGTTCTCCCCGTGTCCGCGTGGGTTTCCTCCCACAGTCCAAAAACATGGTCAATTCATTCATCCATTATCTTACGCTTTATCCTCTACTAGGGTCGCGGGGGGATCCCCATGCCCATCCAGGGGAGAACGTCTCAGGCGTCACCAATCTATCGCTGGACACACACTCACTCTCACACACACACTCTATATGGGGCAATTTGGAGAACTCAATTGACTTGATCCATGTTTTTGGACTGTGGGAGGAAACCGAAGAACCCGGAGGAAACCCACGCGGACACGGGGAGAACATGGAAACTCCACCCAGATGGGGATTCGAACCGGGAATCCCTAGTGCTGAGAGGAGAACATGCTAACCACTAAACCACCTGGATTGGAATTGGTTTGTAAATTGGGTTCTGTGGCCCGGCTGAGGGCGCGACGTGGTTCAGAAGGAGCCATAAACGTTATCTCAGACGTGAGCGCTGGTACGCTGAGATAACGCGGCCAAGAACCCAGTGACTCGTCAGAGAGGAAGTGGAGGCATTATAAAAAAGACAACTGGCGCGAGGTGATAGCGCACCAATGCGCTTGCTTAAGTTTGTTATTAATTCTGAGTTTATTGCTGAAATGTCGCTCGTCAGTGTCTCAGGAGATGGAGCTGGTGCTCGCACTGATGTTGGATTTGCCTTATGAGAAATAATTTGAGACGAAGAGGAGACATATATGACAATGTTTCTGCAAACACAACGCAAGTTCAGATTATGAGTGTACTGAGTTTCCATGTTCTCCCCGTGTCCGCGTGGGATTCCTCCGGGTTCTCCGGTTTCCTCCCACAGGCCAAAAACATGGATCAAAAGCAATTGAAGTCTCCAAATTGCCCCATATAGAGTGTGTCTGTGTGAGTGAGTGTGTGCCCAGCGATAGATTGGCTCCCTGTCCTTGGAGTATCTGCCCAGTGCCCGAAACGTTCTCCCCTGGATGGGCATGGGGAACCCCCCCGCGACCCTAATAGAAGATAAAGCGGGAGATAAGGAATGAATGAGTTTCCATGTTCTCCCCGTGTCCATGTGGGTTTCCTCTGGGTTCTCCGGTTTCCTCCCACAGGCCAAAAACATGGATCAAGGGCAATTGAATTCTCCAAATTGCCCCATATAGAGTGTGTATGTGTGAGTGAGTGTGTGCCCAGTGATAGATTGGCGTCCTGTCCTGGGTGTATCTGCCCAGCGCCCGAAACGTTCTCCTGGATGGGCATGAAGAACCCACCCGGACCCCAGTAGAGGATAAAGCAGAAGATGGATGGATGGGGATCCAGGTTCAAATCTCACTCTGGTGGAGTTTCCATGTTCTCCCCATGTCCGCGTGGGTTTCCTCCGGGTTCTCCGGTTTCCTCCCACAGTCCAAAAACATGGATCAAATCAATTGAGTTCTCCAAATTGCCCCATATAGAGTGTGTATGTGTGAGTGAGTGTGTGCCCAGTGATAGATTGGCGTCCTGTCCTGGGTGTATCTGCCCAGCGTCCGAAACGATCAACCCCCCCCCCACCCCCGTAGTTAGTACATGCTCCTCTCAGCGCTGGGGAACCAGGTTCGAATCCCAACCTGTGTGTTTTCATGTTCTCTCCCTTTTCTCTCCCACAGTTCAAAAACATGGATTCAAGGTGAATTGGCTGATCAAAATTGCCCCTACATAGTGTGTGTGCCCAGTGATAGATTGGTGCCCTGTCCTGGGTGTATGTGTTCTCCTCTGGG
>JAFMOC010000819.1:42500-77500 GCA_019802505.1 Corydoras sp. C115 | reverse complement strand
TGTGTGTGTGTGTGTGTGTGTGTGTGTGTGTGGGGGGGGGGTTCTGTTGGGATTTCATGAGATCTAATCCTCCATCCCGCTGCACGAGGCCACGGCTCCGCACCGAGGCGCGCGGTGGAGGTGCTGGGTTCCGCCATTTCGTGGGGCATCTGTAATCTCAGTCTGTGTTTTTTATATATGGATGGATGATCGGGGTGGATGAGGTGGAGGTGGTGGAGGTGGTGGTGGTGGTTCGGCTGGGCATCTGTAATCTCAGTCTGTGTTTTTTATATATGGGTGGATGATCGGGGTGGATGAGGTGGTGGTGGTGGTGGTTCGGCCCGGGCATCTGTAATCTCAGTCTGTGTTTTTTATATATGGGTGGATGATCGGGGTGGAGGTGGTGGTGGTGGTGGTGGTTCAGCCCGGGCATCTGTAATCTCAGTCTGTGTTTTTTATATATGGATGGATGATCGGGGTGGATGAGGTGGAGGTGGTGGTGGTTCAGCCCGGGCATCTGTAATCTCAGTCTGTGTTTTTTATATATGGATGGATGATCGGGGTGGATGAGGTGGAGGTGGTGGGTGGTGGTGGTGGTGGTTCGGCCGGGCATCTGTAATCTCAGTCTGTGTTTTTTATATATGGGTGGATGATCGGGGTGGATGAGGTGGTGGTGGTGGTGGTTCGGCTGGGCATCTGTAATCTCAGTCTGTGTTTTTTTTTGTATGGGTGGATGATCGGGGTGGATGAGGTGGAGGTGGTGGTGGTTCGGCTGGGCATCTGTAATCTCAGTCTGTGTTTTTTATATATGGAGTGGATGATCGGGGTGGATGAGGTGGTGGTGGTGGTGGTTCGGCTGGGCATCTGTAATCTCAGTCTGTGTTTTTTATATATGGATGGATGATCGGGGTGGATGAGGTGGTGGTGGTGGTGGTTCGGCTGGGCATCTGTAATCTCAGTCTGTGTTTTTTTTTGTATGGGTGAATGATCAGGGTGGATGAGTTTTGGCCGGGCATCTGTGTTTCGTATGAATGGATGATCAGGGTGGATGATCAGGGTAGATGATCAGGGTAGATGATCAGGGTGGATGAGGTTCGGCCCGGGCATCTGTGTTTCGTATGGATGGATGATCTGTGTGGATGATCAGGGTGGATGATCAGGGTGGATGATCAGGGTGGTTGATCAGGGTGGTTGATCAGGGTGGATGATCAGGGTGGATGATCAGGGTGGATGAGGTTCGGCCGGGCATCTGTTTCATATGGATGGATGATCAGGGTGGATGATCAGGGTGGATGAGGTTCGGCCCGGGCACCTGTGTTTCGTTTGGATGGATGATCTGTGTGAATGATCAGGGTGGTTGATCAGGGTGGATGAGGTTCGGCCGGGCATCTGTTTCGTATGGATGGATGATCAGGGTGGTTGAGGTGGATGGATGAGGTTTGGCCGGGCATCTGTAATCTCAGTCCGTGTTTTTCGTATGGATGGATGATCAGGGTGGATGATTTGGGTGAATGAGGTTCAGCCCAGTTATCTGTAATCTCAGTCTGTGTGAAAAACACAGACTGAGATTACAGATAACTGGGCTGAACCTCATCCACCCACCTCAACCACCCTGATCATCCATCCATACGAAAAACAGATGAACCAAAATGGTTGGATGATCTGGGTGGATGAGGTTTGGCCCGGGCATCTGTTTTTTTTTATGGGTGGATGATTGGGGTGGATGATTGGGGTGGATGAGTTTCGGCCCGGTTCTTTGGCGGTTCTTTTGTTGGATCCACTTCAGATGATTGAAATCCTGGGGAGCTGCTCGGTGTAGGTAGCTTGCTGCTCGGGATGACGGGCCGGGCTCAGGACTCAGGGCTCTGGACTCAGGGCTCTGGACTCAGGGCTCTGGACTCTGGACTCTGGACTCTGGACTCGGGGCTCTGGACTCAGGGCTCTGGACTCAGGGCTCTGGACTCTGGACTCAGAGCTCAGGTCTCTGGACTCGTTAGTAATGCAGCGCGATCCCACCTGCAACGCCTCCATCATGTCTGGGCATGAAGTCAGCCGAGAGAAGCACCTGAGCTTTAATGTGAACACGAGAACGCACACGGGAGAACACACACTGGAGAACGCACACTGGAGAACGCACACTGGAGAACGCACACTGGAGAACGCACACTGGAGAACGCACTGCAAAGCTTTTAGGCCTTGGTTGCTGCTCTGGGTTGCTGTGATGGGAAGTCTGGGTGCCATTGTTGGAACAGCCAACAGCAGATCAGTCACATCTCAGTAATCAGAATTCAGATTACATTACTTTTGGCGTACAGCCATAGAGCGTACAGCTATACATGCACACACACACACAGAGCGTAACACATACAGCGCACATGCATACGGCCATAGAGCATACAGCTGTACATGTGTACAGCTATAGAGTGTACAGCTATACATGTGTACAGCTATAGAGTGTAGAGTCATAGAGCGTACAGCTATACATGCACACAACCATACATGTGTACAGCCATAGAGCGTACAGCTATACATGTGTACAGTTATACATGTGTACAGCTATAGAGCGTACAGCTATACATGTGTACAGTTATACATGTGTACAGCTATAGAGCGTACAGCTATACATGTGTACAGCCATAGAGCGTACAGCTATACATGTGTACAGCCATAGAGCGTACAGCTATAGATGTGTACAGCTATAGATGTGTACAGCCATAGAGCGTACAGCTATACATGTGTACAGCTATACATGTGTACAGCTATACATGTGTACAGCTATACATGTGTACAGCCATAGCGCGTACAGCTATAGATGTGTACAGTTATACATGTGTACAGCTATAGCGCGTACAGCTATAGATGTGTACAGCCATAGAGCAAACAGCTATAGATGTGTACAGCTATACCAGTCCATAGGTGGGCATCGTGGTCTTCCTTGTGGTGTTGTACCAGGCTGTAGGTGGGTACAATGGACTTCTTCATATAGTTGTGGTCTTCCTCATGCTGTTATAGTGTTGTACCAGTCTGTAGGTGGGCACCGTGGTCTTCCTCATGCTGTTATAGTGTTGTACCAGTCTGTAGGTGGGCACCGTGGTCTTCCTCATGCTGTTGTGGTGTTGTACCAGTCTGTAGGTGGGCACCGTGGTCTTCCTCATGCTGTTGTGGTCTTCCTCATGCTGTTATAGTGTTGTACCAGTCTGTAGGTGGGCACCATGGTCTTCCTCATGCTGTTGTGGTGTTGTACCAGTCTGTAGGTGGGCACCGTGGTCTTCCTCATATAGTTGTGGTCTTCCTTGTGATGTTGTACCAATCTGTATGTGGGCACCGTGGTCTTCCTCATGCTGTTGTGATGTTGTACCAGTCTGTAGGTGGGCACCGTGGTCTTCCTCATGCTGTTGTGGTGTTGTACCAGTCTGTAGGTGGGCACCGTGGTCTTCCTCATGCTGTTATAGTGTTGTACCAGTCTGTAGGTGGGCACCGTGGTCTTCCTCATGCTGTTATAGTGTTGTACCAGTCTGTAGGTGGGCACCATGGTCTTCCTCATGCTGTTGTGGTGTTGTACCAGTCTGTAGATGGGCACCGTGGTCTTCCTCATATAGTTGTGGTCTTCCTCATGCTGTTGTGGTGTTGTACCAGTCTGTAGGTGGGCACCGTGGTCTTCCTCATGTAGTTGTGGTCTTCCTTGTGATGTTGTACCAGTCTGTAGGTGGGCACTGTGGTCTTCCTCATGCTGTTGTGGTGTTGTACCAGTCTGTAGGTGGGCACCGTGGTCTTCCTCATGCTGTTGTGGTCTTTCTCATGCTGTTATAGTGTTGTACCAGTCTGTAGGTGGGCACCATGGTCTTCCTCATGCTGTTGTGGTGTTGTACCAGTCTGTAGGTGGGCACCGTGGTCTTCCTCATATAGTTGTGGTCTTCCTTGTGATGTTGTACCAGTCTGTATGTGGGCACCGTGGTCTTCCTCATGCTGTTGTGATGTTGTACCAGTCTGTAGGTGGGCACCGTGGTCTTCCTCATGCTGTTGTGGTGTTGTACCAGTCTGTAGGTGGGCACCGTGGTCTTCCTCATGCTGTTATAGTGTTGTACCAGTCTGTAGGTGGGCACCGTGGTCTTCCTCATGCTGTTATAGTGTTGTACCAGTCTGTAGGTGGGCACCATGGTCTTCCTCATGCTGTTGTGGTGTTGTACCAGTCTGTAGGTGGGCACCGTGGTCTTCCTCATATAGTTGTGGTCTTCCTTGTGATGTTGTACCAGTCTGTAGGTGGGCACCGTGGTCTTCCTCATGCTGTTGTGGTGTTGTACCAGTCTGTAGGTGGGCACCGTGGTCTTCCTCATATAGTTGTGGTCTTCCTTGTGATGTTGTACCAGTCTATAGGTGGGCACCGTGGTCTTCCTCATGCTGTTGTGGTGTTGTACCAGTCTGTAGGTGGGCACCGTGGTCTTCCTCATGCTGTTATAGTGTTGTACCAGTCTGTAGGTGGGCACCGTGGTCTTCCTCATGCTGTTATAGTGTTGTACCAGTCTGTAGGTGGGCACCATGGTCTTCCTCATGCTGTTGTGGTGTTGTACCAGTCTGTAGGTGGGCACCGTGGTCTTCCTCATATAGTTGTGGTCTTCCTCATGCTGTTGTGGTGTTGTACCAGTCTGTAGGTGGGCACCGTGGTCTTCCTCATGTAGTTGTGGTCTTCCTTGTGATGTTGTACCAGTCTGTAGGTGGGCACTGTGGTCTTCCTCATGCTGTTGTGGTGTTGTACCAGTCTGTAGGTGGGCACCGTGGTCTTCCTCATGCTGTTGTGGTGTTGTACCAGTCTGTAGGTGGGCACCGTGGTCTTCCTCATGCTGTTGTGGTGTTGTACCAGTCTGTAGGTGGGCACCGTGGTCTTCCTCATATAGTTGTGGTCTTCCTCATGCTGTTGTGGTGTTGTACCAGTCTGTAGGTGGGCACCGTGGTCTTCCTCATGTAGTTGTGGTCTTCCTTGTGATGTTGTACCAGTCTGTAGGTGGGCACTGTGGTCTTCCTCATGCTGTTGTGGTGTTGTACCAGTCTGTAGGTGGGCACCGTGGTCTTCCTCATGCTGTTGTGATGTTGTACCAGTCTGTAGGTGGGCACCGTGGTCTTCCTCATGCGGTAGTGGTGTTGAACCAGTCTGTAGGTGGGCACCGTGGTCTTCCTCATATAGTTGTGGTCTTCCTCATGCTGTTGTGGTGTTGTACCAGTCTGTAGGTGGGCACCGTGGTCTTCCTCATATAGTTGTGGTCTTCCTTGTGATGTTGTACCAGTCTGTATGTGGGCACCGTGGTCTTCCTCATGCTGTTGTGATGTTGTACCAGTCTGTAGGTGGGCACCGTGGTCTTCCTCATGCGGTAGTGGTGTTGAACCAGTCTGTAGGTGGGCACCGTGGTCTTCCTCATGCTGTGGGTGTGTGTGTTGTGGTCTGTGTGGTCCCTGGTCTGTAGGTGCTGTCTGTGTGTGTGTGGTCCTCTGTGTGTGGGCACGTGGTCTCTGTCATGCTGTTGTGGTCTTCCTCACGCTCGGACCCATGCTGCAGCACGTCCTGGATGCTGTTGTGGTATTGTAGCCACGCCCGTGGGCACAGCAGTGTTCCTCATGCTCTCGGTGCGCGTCCCCGGTGAATGAATGTAGGTCACGCCGTGCCGCGCCGTGTGCATGGGCTCGCCTCGCCGGGGAGGCGGAGCCGCGCGGCGCGTTTTCATGGAGCGCAGTGGCTTCAGCTGATCTTACCGAGATATTGCGTTATTTCCAACATGTTGTTGTCCTGTGTGATGACGCATACACACCTGATCACACTTAACACACACTTCTCTGTCTGTGTGTGTGTGTGTGTGTCTGTCTGTGTGTGTGTGTGTGTGTGTGTGTGTGTCTGTCTCTGTCTGTGTGTGTGTGTGTGTGTGTGTGTGTGTCTGTCTCTGTGTGTGTGTGTGTGTGTGTGTGTCTGTCTCTGTGTGTGTGTGTGTGTGTGTGTGTCTGTCTCTGTCTGTGTGTGTGTGTCTCTGTCTCTGTCTGTGTGTGTGTCTGTCTCTGTCTGTGTGTGTGTGTGTCTCTGTCTGTGTGTGTGTGTCTGTCTCTGTGTGTGTGTGTGTGTCTGTCTCTGTGTGTGTGTCTGTCTCTGTCTGTGTGTGTGTGTGTCTCTGTCTCTGTCTGTGTGTGTGTGTCTGTCTGTGTGTGTGTCTGTCTCTGTGTGTGTGTCTGTCTCTGTCTCTGTCTGTGTGTGTGTCTGTCTCTGTCTGTGTGTGTGTCTGTCTCTGTCTGTGTGTGTGTGTGTGTGTGTGTGTGTCTGTCTGTCTTTGTGTGTGTCTGTCTGTCTGTGTGTGTGTCTGTGTCTCTTTCTCCATGTCTGTGTCTGTCTGTCTTTGTGTGTGTCTCTGTCTTTGTGTGTGTGTGTGTGTCTCTCTCTCTCTCTCTGTCTTTGTGTGTGTGTGTGTGTGTGTGTGTGTGTGTTTCTCTGTCTGTCTGTCTTTGTGTGTGTGTGTGTGTGTGTGTGTGTCTGTATCTGTCTGTCTGTCTGTGTATGTCTGTGTCTCTTTCTGCATGTCTGTGTGTGTATGAATGTCTGTGTCTCTTTCTCCATGTCTGTGTCTGTCTATGTTTGTGTGTGTGTGTCTGCGTGTGTGTCTGTCTCTGTCTGTATGTCTGTGTCTCTTTCTGCATGTCTGTGTCTGTCTGCGTGTGTGTGTGTGTGTGTGTGTGTGTGTCTGTCTGTATCTGTCTGTCTGTATCTGTCTGTGTCTGTGTGTGTGCCTGTGTGTGTGCCTGTGTGTGTGCCTGTGTGTGCCTGTGTGTGTGCATGTGTGTGTGTCTGTGTGTGTGTGTCTGTCTCTGTCTGTGTATGTGTGTGCCTGTGTGCCTGTGTGCGTGTGTGTGTATGTGTATGTGTATGTGTGTGTGTCTGTGTGTGTGTCTGTCTCTGTCTGTGTATGTGTGTGTGTCTGTGTATGTGTGTGTGTGTCTGTCTCTGTCTCTGTCTTTGTATGTGTGTGTGTGTGTGTCTGTGTATGTGTGTGTGTGTCTGTCTCTGTCTCTGTCTGTGTGTGTGTCTGTGTATGTGTGTGTCTGTGTCTCTGTCTGTGTATGTATGTGTGTATGTGTGTGTGTATGTGTATGTATGTGTGTGTGTGTGTGTGTGTGTGTGTCTGTGTATGTGTGTGTGTGTCTGTGTCTCTTTCTCCATGTCTGTCTGTGTCTCTGTCCCTGTGTGTGTGTGTGTGTGTGTGTGTGTGTGTGTGTGTGTGTGTGTGTGTGTGTGTGTCGTGATTAGAACATTCTCATCTTGATGTTTGGGGTCAGAACGCAGAGTCAGCATCCTGAAGCAGTGAGGGTTGAGGGTCTCGCTCAAGAGCTCACATTGGTCACTTTAGTGAACATGGGATTTGAACCCTCAACCTTTAAAATGCCCCCCCCCCCCCCCAACACCCTAACCACTCAGCTACCACATCTCTACCACATTATAATTCCTTAATTAAAAAACAGCACGGGGCAATTTAACACCAAATCTCAACTGTTGTGTAAATCGAGGTCTCTGGAAGCAAATGTTCAAATCCGTTTAAAGAAAACTAGTTTTTTTCTGTGAGGACGACGGGAACAGACAAGCGTGCTGCAAGCGGAACTTTACTATTTGTTCCGCTATACAATTTAACATGTAAAGTATTTTGCGATACATTAATTGTACATTTTTAAATCACGATTAATTACAAAAACGATTAATCGTCTCATCCCCGATACAGAGGGACAGGCAGGAGAAGGAGAGGAAGGCCTAAGAGGAGCTTTTTGGTGGGGACAGGGACTTTGTGGTATGTGGGCTGACAGAGGAGAACAGTCAGGAGAGTGGAACCCTCTGAAACACAGAACCTGGAGTAGGAACCGGCTCCCGAAACGAGTTTTTAAAACAGACGAAACCATCCATCAATTATCTTCCTCTTTATCCTCTATTAGGGTCGCGGGGGAGGGGGTTCCCCATGCCCATCCAGGGGAAACGTTTCAGGCGCTGGGCAGATACACCCAGGACAGGGGGGGCAAACCATTTGCGTCTTTTTTGTTCGTACAGAACATAATGTACACATGAACCAATGTTCTAAAACATAATTGTTATCGTGCAAATACAGCACCAGTCAAAAGTTAGGCCACGCCCCGTTTTTCTCCACATTTTGTCCATGTTTCAGTTCCACTTCCTGTAAAAATGGACTTTGTAGTTCTCCAATTCCAGACTGTAGTCCATCTGTTTGTTCTACAGTACATACTGTGTACGCTGTTCTAATGCTCAGAACCCCAATAGAACCACCACAGAGCAGGGGTTATGTGGGGGTGCATTAGTCCTATCCCGGTGGCACGGTAGCTTAGTGGATGGCATGTTCTCCTCTCAGCACTAGGGATTCCTGGTTCGAACATGGAGATTCCATGTTCTCCCCGTGTCTGCGTGGGTTTCCTCCGGGTTCTCCGGTTTCCTCCCACAGTTCAAAAACATTGATAAAGTCAATTGAGTTCTCCAAATTGCCCCATATAGAGTGTGTCTGTGTGAATGAGTGTGTGTCCAGTGATGGATTGGTGTCCTGTCCTGGGTGTATCTGCCCAGCGCCCGAAACGCCATCCCCTGGATGGGCATGGGGAACCCCCCCCTGGGAACCCCCCCCCGTGACCCTAATAGAGGATAAAGCAGAAGATAATGGATGGATGTATTATTCCTATTCCAGGCCAGCAGGAATCCCCCCCACCACATCAGAACTGACCATAAACAATCCACCACCCAAATGATACCTGTTCTGTGATGCTCCTGACCAACAGAGAACAGAGAACCAACAGGGGACTAACAACAACAAAGAACACAGATGGACTACAGTCTGGAATTATAAAACTACTAAGTCCATCTATATGGTATACATACTATATAGGGGCAATTTAGATGGGGGCAATTTTAAGCATACACTTTAGGGCCCTGTGGAGAACAGAGAGCCAACAGGGGACTAACAACAACAAAGAACACAGATGGACTACAGTCTGGAATTATAGAACTACAAACTCCATCTATATGGTATACATACTATATAGGGGCAATTTAGATGGGGGCAATTTTAAGCATACACTTTAGGGCCCTGTGGAGAACAGAGAGCCAACAGGGCACTAACAACAACAAAGAACACAGATGGACTACAGTCTGGAATTATAGAACTACAAAGTCCATCTATATGGTATACATACTATATTGGGGCAATTTTAAGCATACACTTAAGGGCCCTGTGGAGAACAGAGAACCAACAGGGCACTAACAACAACAAAGAACATAGATGGACTACAGTCTGGAATTATAGAACTACAAAGTCCATCTATATGGTATACATACTATATAGGGGCAATTTAGATGGGGGCAATTTTATAAGCATACACTTTAGGGCCCTGTGGAGAACAGAGAACCAACAGGGGACTAACAACAACAAAGAACACAGATGGACTACAGTCTGGAATTATAGAACTAACAAAGTCCATCTATATGGTAATTAAGAAGGGGGCGTGGCCAAGCTTTGGACAGCTACTGTAGACAGTCTTTTGTGAATCCCTGTAGGCCGTGGTGCTCGTTTCCGGAGGTTTAAAGGTTCTGTGATGTGGAAGGAGCTGATTTATGGTTAAACCGATGAGTCGGCGCTGTCGACGGGCATCAGCAGTGACACGGGGGTATAATGTGCTAATGGGCTTCTCTAATTGGCTCTGAATAAGAGCTTCTGCCAGATCATTTGATTTATTTAAGGACAAGTGGTTAAGGACTCGCTGTGACTCAGCGATCGGCTGCGATCTCGAAAGCTCGGTCTTTATGGTTCCCTCGGTGAGAAGCCTGTTAACGTGAGACTCGTCTAAAATAGAGATTGCGCTGACTAACATGTCTGACCTTTAATGACATTTGGAGAGATTATTTAATCCCTGATCATCCACGTTGGGTTTCTGTTACGGGTTTAATCTGCTGATCATTTAAGGTTCAACCAACCAACTAGTGCTGCAACAACGATTCGAAAAAATCCATCCATCCATTATCTTCTACTTTATCCTCTATTAGGGTCGGGGGGGGGGGAGGGGGGGTTCCCCATGTCCATCCAGGGGAGAACGTTTCGGGCGCTGGGCAGATACACCCAGGACAGGACACCAATCTATCACTGGGCACACACTCTCTCACACAGACACACTCTATATGGGGCAATTTGGAGAACTCAATTGACTTGATCCATGTTTTTGGACTGTGGGAGGAAACCGGAGAACCCGGAGGAAACCCACGTGGACACGGGGAGAACATGGAAACTCCACCCAGATTGGGATTCGAACCGGGAATCCCTAGCGCTGAGAGGAGAACATGCTAACCACTAAACCACCATGCCGCCCCTAAAAAAAAAATGCTTTAATAAAAAATGCTAATTTTCTAAAAGGCAATATTAAATCTATGGATCTTAAGGAAGGCTTATGACGAGTATTATAATGCATTATGAATACTGCATAAAGCTTTACAAACGTTTTAATAATGCATTATGAATACCGGATTTAACTGGATTTAAGTTAAGTGGTACCATCCATCCGTTCTCTTCTGCTTTATCCTCTACTAGGGTCGTGGGGGGGTTCCCCATGTCCCATCCAGGGGAGAACGTTTCGGGCGCTGGGCAGATACACCAAGGACAGGGTGCCAATCTATCACTGGGCACACACTCATTCAAACAGACACACTATATGGGGCAATTTGGAGAACTCAATTGACTTGATCCATGTTTTTGGACTGTGGGAGGTAACCGGAGAACCCGGAGGGAAACCATGCGGACATGGGGAGAACATGGAAACTCCACCCAGATTGGGATTCGAACCGGGAACCCCTAGTGCTGATAGGAGAACATGCCAACCACTAAGCCACCGTGCCGCCCTCGTTAAAAATCTGCGAAACAAGTTTAATAAGGGGTGGCTTAGTGGTTGGCATGTTCTTCTCTCAGCACTAGGGATTCCCGGTTCGAATCGCCATCTGGGTGGAGTTTCCATGTTCTCCCCGTGTCTGCGTGGGTTTCCTCCGGGTTCTCCGGTTTCCTCCCACAGTCCAAAAACATGGATCAAGTCAATTGAATTCTCCAAATTGCCCCATATAGAGTGTGTGTGTGAGAGTGAGTGTGTGCCCAGTGATAGATTGGCGCCCTGTCCTGGGTGTATCTGCCCAGCGCCCGAAACGTTCTCCCCTGGATGGGCATGGGGAACCCCCCGTGACCCTAATAGAGGATACACCCATAGAAGATAATGGATGGATGGATTTATTGACTTGTTTATTATTCATTCATTCATTCATTATCTCCCGCTTTATCCTCTATTAGGGTCGCCGTGGGGTTCCCCATGCCCATCCAGGGGAGAACGTCTCGGGCGCTGGGCAGATAGACCCAGGACAGGGCGCCAATCCATCGCTGGGTACACACTCACACACTCAAACACACTCTATATGGGGCAATTCTGGAGAATTGCTCAATTAACTTGATCCATGTTTTTGGACTGTGGGAGGAAACCGGAGAACCCGGAGGAAACCCACGCGGACACGGGGAGAACATGGAAACTCCACCCAGATGGGGATTCGAACCGGGAATCCCTAGCGCTGAGAGGCGAACGTGCTAACCACTAAGCCACCGTGCCGCCTGACTTGTTTATTAAAAATATTTATTAAAATTCATCTATTAATCGAAAAAATAATGGTTAGTTGCAGCCCCACACCCAGCACTGTCTGGACCTGTCGGAATGGCCGCAGGGGTCGAGGTCCGTGTCAGTCACGGGGGTCGGTCATCTTCTGCAGGTAGATGTTGAGATAGGAGGCGTTTGCTCCAACAGGCCTCAGGTCTTTAACATTTCTCAGCGTGTCTGAGCATGACGTTCAAAAACAGCAGGTCTGAGAATGATGTGGCCTCCTGCATTTAAACATCGATGATTATAATAATAATATATATATATATATATATATATATATATATATATATATATATATTATTATTATTATTATTATTATTATTATTAGAAATGTTCAGAATTAATTTCTGGAACATTGAATCTGATGCTTTGGATGTTTAAAAACATAATGCTGTATTCAGCACCAGTCAAAAATGTTCTCTGTTCCAATTCCCGTAAAGATGGACTTTGTAGTTCTCCAATTCCAGACTGTAGTCCATCTATTAGTGTTCTACAGTACATACTGTGTACTCTGTTCTAATGATCAGAACCCCAATAGTACCACCACAGAGCAGGGGTTATGTGGGGGTGCATTTTTCCTATCCCAGCAGCGTCACTGAGGTGCTTAAATGAAGCACTAACCCCCCCCCCCCCACATCAGTGTCACTGCAGAACTGACAATAAACAATCCACCACCCAAATGATACCTGTTCTGTGATGCTCCTGACCAACAGAGAACAGAGAACCAACAGGGGACTAACAACAACAAAGAACACAGATGGACTACAGTCTGGAATTGTAGAACTACAAAGTCCATCTATATGGTGCACACACTATATAGTGGCAATTTAGATGGGGCAATTTTGAGCACATACTTTAGGACCCTGTGGAGAACAGAGAACCAACAGGGGACTAACAACAACAAAGAACACAGATGGACTACAGTCTGGAATTGTAGAACTACAAAGTCCATCGTTATGGTACACACTCTATATAGGGGCAATTTAGATGGGGCAATTTTGAGCACATACTTTAGGACCCTGTGGAGAACAGAGAACCAACAGGGGACTAACAACACAGATGGACTACAGTCTGGAATTAAAGAACTACAATGTCCATCTATATGGTACATACACACACACATTATATATATATATGTATATAGTGGCAATTTAGATAGGGGCAATTGGAAGAACACACTTCCTGACCCTGTGGAGAACAGGGAACCAACAGAAGACTAACAACAAAAAAGAACACACATAAACACACAAACACACACTATATATATATATATATATATATATATATATATAAGGGCAATTTAGATGGGGCAATTTGAGCATACTCTTTAGGACTCTGGAAAACGGGACTAACAACAACAAAGAACACAGATGGACTACAGTCTGGAATTTTAGAACTACAAACTCCATCTATATGGTAAGAGGAGGACATAGAGAATGGAGCGAGAAGGGGGCGTGGCCAAACTTTTGCGATGTTCCACACGGTTAGTAAGCATTTTATTAAGGTTTCTGGCAGAATAATTTCAGTTAGCGAATATTTGCGGTTAAAAAAACGAATAAAGGTATTTTAACAATAACGTATTTAATATTCCAGTTTTGAACGTTTAAAGTGATCGTTCCGTTTAAACAGACAGCAGCTTATAAGAGTGTTCTCCGTCTCGTGTATGGAACGCCATTTGGGTCACGGTCCTAAATTTAGATGGTAATTTAATTTAGTCCCTCAGTATGTAAGTGTTTCAGCTCTGTTCCGTGGGTAGGTCGGGGGGGGTTCCTTCCATAAACCGCTCGCTTCAGGTCATTTCCCGATGGTTGGGTTGGATTAGGGTCAGGACGTTGACTCGGCCGTTCTGAGACCATTTAAACCGTTTCTCTAATGGAATTGCTTAAGGTCATTGTCTTGCCGCATGACCCCGGTTCTCCTGAGCCGCTCCACGTTCTGACATTTTGATATTTGGTGCGGTTCAGGAATCGCTGTGTTCATGATGGGAAGCCATACTGGTCACGATATCATATTTCTCACACCTTCCATCCATCCATCCATTATCTTCCGCTTTATCCTCTATTAGGGTCGCGGGGGGGTTCCCCATGCCCATCCAGGGGAGAACATTTTGGGTGCTGGCCAGATACACCCAGGAAGGACGCCAATCCATCACTGGACACACACTCACTCACACATACACACTCTATATGGGGCAATTTGTAGAACTCAATTGACTTGATCCATGTATTTGGACTGTGGGAGGAAACCAGAGAACCCGGAGGAAACCCACGCGACACGGGGAGACATGGAAACTCCACCCAGATTGGGATTCGAACCGGGAATCCCTAGTGTTGAGAGGAGAACATGCTGACCACTAAGCCGTGCTAAAACCATTGCAAATAAAACAACGTTATTCTACATCAACACAAAAGTGCAACTCCACCGCTTAAATAGCAATCCACCAAAGTCAGAGCGCCACCTGGCTCTTAAAGGGAACAGCAAGCACACGCTGATTAGTTTATTGTACGTTACACACAAACCAACAAACATCACCGAACGCTTTTCCCCTCACCACCATGAAGACATGAACAAATTTACACTACATTAGTGTTACACACGGGTGGCACGGTGGCTTAGTGGTTTAGCATGTTCTCCTCTCAGTGCCAGGGATTCCAGGTTGAAATCCCAATCTGGGTGGGGTTTCCATGTTCTCCCCGTGTCCGCGTGGGTTTCCTCAGGGTTCTCCGGTTTCCTCCTGCAGTCCAAAAAACATGGGTGTAGGTCATTTGAATTCTCCAAATTGCAGTCCAAAAAACGTGGGTGTGAAGGTAGATTTTGAATGGGTGTATCTCCAAATTGCCCCATAACATAGCAGAAGATAATGTGTGTTAAATCTTGGGCGGCACAGTGGCTTGGTGGTTAGCATGTTCTCCTCTCAGCGCTGGGCATTCCAAGTGTGAGTGAGTGTGTCCGCGTGGGTTTCCTCAGGGTTCTCCGGTTTCCTCCTCCTCAGTCCAAAAAACATGGATAAGGTCATTTGGCCAAATTGCCCCATGTTGTGTCTGGGTGAGTGATCTGCCCAGCGCCCAGAAAGATTGGCGTTCTGTCCTGGTGTATCTGCCCCGCCCGATGGGGCATGGGGAACCCCCCTACGACCCTAATAGAGGATAAAGCAGGAGATAATGAATGGATGTGTTAATCTCAGGCGGCACAGTGGCTTGGTGGTTAGCATGTTCTCCTCTCTGCGCTGGGCATTCCCAGTTGGAATCTCAATCTGGGTGGAGTTTCCATGTTCTCCCTGTGGGTTTCCTCCGCCGGGTTCTCCGATTTCCTCCCACAGTCCAAAAACATACCTCAAGGTCAATTGAGTTCTCCAAATTGCCCCATATAGAGTGTCTGTGTGAGTGAGTGTGTGTCCAGTGATAGATTGGCGTCCTGTCCTGGGGGTATCTGCCCAGCGCCCGAAACGTTCTCCCCTGGATGAGCATGGGGAACCCCCCCGCGACCCTAATAGAGGATAAAGCGGGAGATAATGAATGGATGGATAGTGTTCCACACATGCCCCCAGGACCACCTGACCTCGCTCTGATGGTGATGCCACCGCCTCCATGTTTCGGTTGTGTGCTGAACTGCAGTGGGTTTGTCGGCGTCTGCATCCGGTTCTCGTGCGTTGCGCAGGTTCTGTCGAAACTGCGCAGTGTTTAAACCACGCTGTGGTGGCGTGCCCTTTCAGACGTTGAAGCGACGTTCTACAACATGGAAACCACAACGCAACAACGCTGTTGACCTTAAAACTCTAGACGTGGAGCATTGCGCCGGAATGTTCTTCCTTTAGTTCCTTTAATGTTCTACATCGCTCTCGTTTTGTTTGCTCTGCTCGTTCTACGGGAACCAAACCAAAAGTTCTCACACGTTTTGGAGAACCGATTTGTCAACCTGAAAGGTTCGAGGTTCAGGTGACGTCCAGTTAAAAGGAACCCCCCCCCCCCCCCCCCTCACTAGTACCAAAAAACCAATGATACCTGTTCTGTGATGCTCCTGACCAATAGAGGGCAGAGAACCAACAGGGGACTAACAACAACAAAGAACACAGATGGACTACAGTCTGGAATTGTAGAACTACAAAGTCCATCGTTCTGATAAGAGGAAGTAGAGAATGGAGCAAGAAGGCGGGGCTGGTGGCAGTTATTGGTAACACGTCAGCTGCCCAGCGCTGGGGATCCTGGTTCGAATCTTGATCTGGGGTGTGTGTGTGTGTGAGTCTGTCTGACTGTGTGGGTGTGTGTGTGTGTCTGTGTGTGTGTGTGTCTGTCTGACTGTGTCTGTCTCTGTATCTGTCTGTGACTGTGTGTGTGTGTGTCTGTCTGACTGTCCGTGTGTCTGTCTGTCTGACTGTGTCTCTGTGTCTCTGTGTCTGTGTCTCTGTGTCTGTGTTTCTGTGTCTGTGTCTCTGTGTCTGTGACTGTGTGTGTGTGTGTCTGTCTGACTGTCCGTGTGTCTGTCTGTCTGACTGTGTCTCTGTGTCTGTGTCTCTGTGTCTTCTGTGTCTCTGTTTCTGTGTCTGTGTTTCTGTGTCTGTGTCTCTGTGTCTGTCTGTGTGTGTGTGTGTCTGTCTGACTGTCCGTTCGTCTGTCTGTCTGTCTGACTGTGTCTGTCTGACTGTCTCTGTGTCTGTGTGTGTGTGTGTGTGTGTGCGTGTGACTGTCTGTTTGTCTATGTCTGTGTGTGTGTGTGTGTGTGTGTCTGTGTGTGTGTCTGTGTGTGTGTGTGCGTGTCTGTGTGTCTGTCTGTGTGTGTGTCTCTGTGTGTGTGTGTGTGTGTCTGGTCTGTGTGTGTGTGTAACTGTGTGTCTGGTCTGTGTGTGTGTGTGTGTGTGTGTGTGTGTGTAACTGTGTGTCTGGTCTGTGTGTGTGTGTGTGTGTGCGTCTGTGTGTCTGTGTCTCTGTGTGTGTGTGTGACTGTGTGTCTGGTCTGTGTGTGTGTACGTGTCTGTTTGTCTGTGTCTGTGTGTGTGTGTACTGGTGTGTGTGTGTGTGTGTAAACTGTGTGTCTGGTCTGTGTGTGTGTGTGTGTGTGTGCGCGTCTGTGTGTCTGTGTCTCTGTGTGTGTGTGTGACTGTGTCTGGTCTGTGTGTGTGTGTGTGCGCGCGTCTGTGTGTGTGTCTGTGTGTCTGTTTGTGTGTGTGTGTCTGACTGTCTCTGTGTGTGTTTGTGTGTCTCTGTGTGTGTGTGTGACTGTGTCTGGTCTGTGTGTGTGTGTGTGTGTGTGTGTGTGCGCGCGTCTGTGTGTGTGTGTCTGTGTGTCTGTTTGTGTGTCTGACTGTCTCTGTGTGTGTCTGACTGACTGTCTCTGTGTGTGTTTGTGTGTCTGTGTGTGTGTGTGTGTGTGACTGTGTGTCTGGTCTGTGTGTGTGTGTGTGCGCGTGTCTGTGTGTGTCTGTTTGTGTGTGTGTGTCTGACTGACTGTCTCTGTTTGTGTGTGTGTGTGTGTGTGTGTGTGTGTGTGTGTGTCTGACTGACTGTCTCTGTGTGTGTTTGTGTGTCTCTGTGTGTGTGTGTGTGTGTGTGACTGTGTGTCTGGTCTGTGTGTGTGCGCGTGTCTGTGTGTGTGTGTGTGTCTGACTGACTGTCTCTGTTTGTGTGTGTGTGTGTGTGTGTTTGTGTCTGACTGACTGTCTCTGTGTGTGACTGTGTGTCTGGTCTGTGTGTGTGTGCGCGTGTCTGTGTGTCTGTGTCTGTGTGTCTGTTTGTGTGTGTGTGTGTCTGACTGACTGTGTGTGTGTGTGTGTGTGTGTGTGTGTGTGTGTCTGTGTGCTCCCAGCGATGAATTGGCGTCCTAGCCCATCATGTCCCCCCCCCCCCCCATCACATCATGTTCATCACTATCTCACACCATCAACACTCTGTCCCTGCCTTCTTCCTGCACGGTTTAAATAGCAACACTACGTGTGAATAGATCCGACCGTTTTTAAGGTTTCAGATGAAGATGAAATGAGCGAGATGACGGTCCAGCCGTCCGACCCCGCCCTGCGCAGCCCTGCGTGTCTGCCGCGCGGCTCTGATGCAGCCGGAGCTCCGGGCTTGGGTTCCTGTAATGGAGTAAAGAACGGCCGTAATGGCGTGTAATTCAAGGCTGCGAACGGCAGCTCCAGACCGTCCTGGGAAATCAGGCTGCTGTTAATACCTGGCATGAGGAGGAGGAGGAGGAGGAGGAGGAGGAGGAGGAGGAGGAGGAGGCTCGGATCGCCTGTCTCCTGCGCCTCTGAGTGGGTGCAGGTGAGCCTCGCGCTTTAATGAGGAGGTGGAGGATCGATGCCGCGCCGCCATCCTCACCAGAACTTAAGAATAGATGCTCGAGCCCGGCGGTCTGCAGGGACCCGGGTTCTGACGGGTCAGCCGCGGGTCAGGAGTTTGTTTGCGAACTGATTCTGGGTCAGTTTTACAATTTGACAGCAGAAGCACCTCAGGGATTCCTCAAAAAGTCAGTTTGAGTTAAACCTTAATTGAGCATAAAAAATCCATCCATTATCTTCCGCTTTATCCTCTATTAGGGTCAGGGGGGGAGGTGGGGGAGGGGGAGGGGGGGTTCCTCATGCCCATCCAGGGGAGAACGTTTCGGGCGCTGGGCGGATACACCCAGGACTGGACACCAATCTATGACTGGGCACACCCTCACACACACAGACACACTCTATATGGGGCAATTTGGAGAATTCAATTGACTTGATCCATGTTTTTGGACTGTGGGAGGAAACCGGAGAACCCGGAGGAAACCCAGGTGGACACGGGGAGAACATGGAAACTCCACCCAGATGGGGATTCAAACCGGGAATCCCTAGCGCTGAGAGGAGAACATGCCAACCACTAAGCCATCGTGCCATAATCGTGAATGTTAGCAGAACATCCAGATGTTACCATCTCATCTCATTGTGTGTGTGTATGTGTGGGGGGGATGCCCTTGCCCTTGCTCATGCCCATCCAGGGGAGAACGTTTCGGGCGCTGGGCAGATACACCCAGGACAGGACGTTACTACATCACTGGACACACACTCACTCACACAGACACTCTATATGGGGCAATTTGGAGAACTCAATTGACTTGATCCATGTTTTTGGACTGTGGGAGGAAAGCGGAGAACCCGGAGGAAACCCACACGGTCACGGGGAGAACATGGAAACTCCGCCCAGATTGGGATTCAAACCGGGAATCCCTAGTGCTGAGAGGAGAACATGCTAACCACTAAGCCACCGCGCCACCTGGAGGTAAAACAATCGCAAATAAAATAACGTTATTCTACATCAACACAAGTGCAACTCCACCGCTTAAATAGCAATCCACCAAAGTCAGAGCGCCACCTGGCTCTTAAAGGGAACAGCAAGCAACACGCTGATTGGTTTATTGTACGTTACGCATTAACACGCCCATGAATAATTAAGAGAGTTCGAACATTGACACGGTGGCTTAGTGGTTTGCATGTTCTCCTCTGAGCACTAGGGATTCCCGGTTCGAATCCCCATCTGGGTGGAGTTTCCATGTTCTCCCCGTGACCGTGTGGGTTTCCTCCGGGTTCTCCGCTTTCCTCCCACAGTCCAAAAACATGGATCAAGGTCAATTGAGTTTTCCAAATTGCCCCATATAGTGTGTGTCTGTGTGAGTGAGTGTGTGTCCAGTGATAGATTGGTGTCCTGTCCTGGGTGTATCTGCCCAGCGCCCGAAACGTTCTCCCCTGGATGGGCATGGGGAACCCCCCCCATGACCCTAATAGAGGATAAAGCAGAAGATAATGGATGAAAGGATATTTTACATCAACAGAACTGCAACTCCACCGCTTAAATAGCAATCCACCAAAGTCAGAGTGCCACCTGGCTCTTAAAGGGAAGAGCAAGCGACACGCTGATTGGTTTATTGTACGTTACGCATAAACACACCCATGAATAATTAAGAGAGTTGGAACATTGAGGTTTAACAGACCTTTCCTGTCGTTACGGTCGCAGCGACGCACTCGCACTCCAAAAATCAAGCTGACAGCTCGTCATTACACCTTTAATGATTTGTGAGATGGTTAAACGAGGCCCGTGGTGTTCCTTCGACCCAGATTTCCTCGTCTCGTGGTTGGATGTTAAAAGTCGTACCTGTATGCGACCGATCCGGCGTCGGCTCTATTTTTACTCCGCCGGCCGGCGGTGAGTTTAATGTATGCGTGGCAGCTCATGTTTATTTCAGCGGGCGTGTTCTCTCCGTGTTTTTGAGGCACCTGTCAGGGCTTTTCTCTCTGATTCATTCGGATTCATTCCGGATCTGATTCCTTCGTTTCAGCGTTCGGATCGTTCGTCGTTCGGATTCAATTGTTTTAAAGGCGGCGACGTTGTGGTTTTCGGATATTTTTGCAGATGAAATGTTTTGCAGACTCGTTTTAGAGACTTGTAGGTGGCAGCTGTGAGTCTGCTGTGTTACTCTGAACACACACACACACTGGACACACTGTCAGAAGGAATGCTGCATTATTTATCTGCTTATATTATCAACTCCACAATCTCACACACGCACAATCATACATATACGCACGCGCACACACACACACACACACACACACACACACATACGCATAATCATACATACACTCCCACACAATAGTTCATACACGTACGCACACACAAACACGCATAATCATACATACACGTACGCACACACACACGCATAATCATACATGCATAATCATATATACACGCACACACACACACACACATGCATAATCATATATACACACACACACATGCAAAATCATATATACACACACACATGCATAATCATATATACACACACACACACATGCAAAATCATATGTACACGCACACACACACACACACACACACATGCATAATCATATATACACACACACATGCATAATCATATATACACACACACACACACGTGCATAATCATATATATACACACACACACACGTGCATAATCATATATATACACACACACACACACACATGCATAATCATATATATATACACACACACACACACGTGCATAATCATATATACACACACACACATGCAAAATCATATATACACACACACATGCAAAATCATATGTACACGCACGCACACACACACACACACACACACACACATGCATAATCCTATATACACACACACACACACACGTGCATAATCATATACACACACACACACACACACACCTGCATAATCATATACACACACACACGTGCATAATCATATATACACACACACACACACACACACACACGTGCATAATCATATATACACACACACACACACACACACACACACACACACACACACGTGCATAATCATATATACACACACACACACACGTGCATAATCATATATACACACACACACACACACACACATGCATAATCATATATACACACACACACACACACACACATGCATAATCATATGTACACGCGCACACACACACACACACACATGCATAATTATATATACACACACACACACACATGCATAATTATGTACACACACACACATGCATAATCATATACACACACACACACACACACACAATCACGCACACACATAATCACACACACACATAATCTCACACACACATAATCCCACATACATGCATACACATACACAAACACACACATATGCATAATCATATATACACTCACACACACGCATAATCACACATACATACACACACACATATACATGCATACACATACATGATCACATGCACAAACACACACACATACACGAACACACACACATGCGTAATCACACAGGCACTCGGGCAATAACATGCATGCATTCAAATACGCAAACGTGTACGGCCATACAAACACACACTTGCGCAAAAACGCACACAAACTCAAAGCACGCACTCCTGCAAAAACACACACTCAAGCAAAAACACGCAAGGACGAACGCAAACGGACACACACGCCAGCACACGCACAGCACTCACACAAAGGCATGCATGCAAAAGCACGCAGTTGCGAAAACAAACACGAACGCAAACACTAATGCGCATGCACATAAACACACACACGCATTTGTGTGTGTGTGTGTGTATATGCGTGTCTGTGTTTAAGGTATATGATATTTATATATTTATTTATGGATGAATATAGATATAAGATACTGTGTGTGTGTGTGTGTGTGTGTGTGTGTGTGTGTGTGTGTGTGTGTGTGTGTATGTATATAAGGGTGTGGTATCTCAGTGGTCAGGGTGTTGGGTTATCAATCTGAAGGTTGGGGGTTCAAATCCCAGCTCCACTGAAGTTACCAGTGTGGGTCCTTGAGCAAGAACCTTAACCCTCATTGCTCCAGAGATGTTGTGATGAACCCTGTGCTCACCTTGTAAGTCACTTTGGATTAAACGTCCAATAAATGACCAAAATGTAAAAAAAAAAATAAATAAAATTATATATATATATATATAGGGGCGGCACGGTGGCTTAGTGTTTAGCATGTTCTCCTCTCAGCACTAGGGATTCCCGGTTCGAATCCCCATCTGGGTGGAGTTTCCATGTTCTCCTCGTGTCCGCGTGGGTTTCCTCCGGGTTCTCCGGTTTCCCCCCACAGTCCACAAACATGGATCAAGTCAATTGAATTCTCCAAATTGCCCCATATAGAGTGTGTGTGTGTGAGAGTGAGTGTGTGTCCAGTGATAGATTGGTGTCCTGTCCTGGGTCTATCTGCGAAACGTTCTCCCCTGGATGGGCATGGGGAACCCCCCTGCGACCCTAATATAGGATAAAGCGGAAGATAATGAATGAAAATATATAATATAATATAATATTCATTCATTCATTCTCTCCCGCTTTATCTTCTATTAGGGTCGCGGTGGGGTTCCCCATGCCCATCCAGGGGAGAACGTCTCGGGCGCTGGGCAGATACACCCAGGACAGGACGCCAATCCATCGCTGGGCACACACTCACTCACACAGACACACTCTTTATGGGGCAATTTGGAGAATTCAATTGACTAGATCCATGTTTTTGGACTGTGGGAGGAAACCGGAGAACCCGGAGGAAACCCACGCAGCCACGGGGAGAACATGGAAACTCCACCCAGATGGGGATTCGAACCGGGAATCCCTAGTGCTGAGAGGAGAACGTGCTAAACCACTAAGCCACCGTGCCGCTATAATATAATATAATATAATATAATATAATATTTGTGTAAATATATATTACAAATTATGGCTTAAACATCTCTGTTGCTGTGTGAAGACACGTTCCGAGTAACCGCGTCCCTCTCTTTCTGGTTCTCTGAACAGGACCCAGCCGGCATCTTCGAGCTGGTGGAGCTTGTGGGCAACGGGACATATGGGCAAGTGTACAAGGTAAGTGCCCCACCCCGCCTCCTCGCATTGCCTTTAAGGGCGTCTCGTTCGTGCGCCCGTCCTCTGACGGCGGGTTCACGTGTCAGAGGTTAATCACGTCTCGCGGTGCCGTGGTGTTGCTCTGTATTTGCCCCTCACATGCCGGAGCTGTTGCGTTGCACGTCTGGAATGTTGGGACATGTTAAGACCCATGTGTGTTCTAACACATCGAGTGCTCCTGAAAGCAAGTTCCTCTCCAAATCCCCGAATCGGACTTTTACGAGCCAGAGAACCCGTGTCATGAGTTTAAATACTCTGCTGTGGTGTTTGGTGCGTTTACGCTGTTCATACTTAAGACCTAAAGTGTCCTCCTTTTGCCCCTTAGGGCCGAATGAGATCCAGCCATCTCATTTGGGAGGGGGAGGGGGGGTTCTCCAGGCCTATCCAGGCGAGAACATTTCAGGCGCTGGGCAGATACACCCAGGACAGGACGCCAATCTATCACTGGAGACACACTCACTCACACAGACACACTCTATATGGGGCAATTTGGAGAACTCAATTGACCTTGATCCATGTTTTTGGGCTGTGGGAGGAAACCGGAGAACCCGGAGGAAACCCACGCGGACACGGGGAGAACATGGAAACTCCACCCAGATTGGGATTCGAACCTGGATCCCCAGCTCTAAAGGATTCTGCATCTCAAAATACACATCCATTGTAGGGGGGGGGGTTCCCCATGCCCATCCAGGGGAGAACGTCTCGGGCGCTGGGAAGATGCACCCAGGACAGGGCGCCAATCTATCGCTGAGCACACTCACAAATACACACACACACACAGACTGTGGACTGTGGGATGAAACCGGAGAACCCGGAGGAAACCCATGTGGACACGGGGAGAACATGGAAACTCCACCCAGATGGGGATTCGAACCGGGAATCCCCAACACTGAGAGGAGAACATGCTAAACACTAAGCCACCGTGCCGTCCTCAAATGAGATACCAAATACCCAGTTCATCCCTAATTCTGTGCATTGGGCAGATACACCCAGGACAGGGCGCCGATCCATCGCTGGGCACACACTCACTCACACAGACACACATGTATACTATATAGGGGCAATTTGGAGCAGACAATTTACCTTGAATCCATGTTTTTGGACTGTGGGCGTTAACTGGAAAACGGCCACGGGAACAACGGGAGAACATAATAACTCCATAATAACTCCAGCTCTAAAGGATTCTGCATCTCAAAATACACATCCATTGTAGGGGGGGGGTTCCCCATGCCCATCCAGGGGAGAACGTCTCGGGCGCTGGGAAGATGCACCCAGGACAGGACGCCAATCTATCACTGAGCACACTCACAAATACACACCCACAGACAGTCGACTGTGGGATGAAACCGGAGAACCCGGAGGAAACCCATGTGGACACGGGGAGAACATGGAAACTCCAGCCAGATGGGGATTCGAACCGGGAATCCCTAATGCTGAGAGGAGAACATGCTAAACCACTAAGCCACTGTACCACCAACTCTTTAAATCTTTATTCATGAAGCAATAAATAAGTAATGAGGCGGCACGGTGGCTTAGTGGTTAGCATGTTCTCCTCTCAGCGCTAGGGATTCCCGGTTCGAATCCCAATCTGGGTGGAGTTTCCATGTTCTCCCCGTTTCCGCGTGGGTTTCCTCCGGGTTCTCCGGTTTCCTCCCACAGTCCAAAAACATGGATCAAGTCAATTGAGTTCTCCAAATTGCCCCATATAGAGTGTGTCTGTCTGTGTGAGTGTCCAGCGATGGATTGGCGTCCTGTCCTGGTTCTATCTGCCCAGCGCCCGAGACGTTCTCCCCTGGATGGGCATGGGGAACCCCCCCCTCCCCCCCGCGACCCTAGTAGAGAGTAATGGATGGATGGAAATCAGTGATGATGTTGAGTTCTTGCCCCCGGCTCCTCCTCCACTCCGTGGCAGGTTTTTCTCGGACCGGCGGATCGATGGGGTTCTAAGTTTAGGTGTGTATTGATTTGGACGGAGTGTCTAATGTTTAAATGTAGAACGTCGTAATGCGGAGCTGCTCTGCAGCAGATGCACCGCGCTGGCCTTGGCCTCCGGAACGCAGACCGCCGCCGACCTCCACCACGGCGTTTGGGTGGAGAATAATCGGGAACAGATAACGAGCTCCCTCACATGGCTCCGCCCCCGGGCTCGGCGGTGCGTGGGAGTTATTTCCGATGACATTGACCCATTTCGGGAACGCCGACAGCTCCGAGGACACCGGCGGGATTCTGGAATGAAGCAGCTGGAATCGCTCTAGAACCGATGAGTTCCATTCTGTAGTCCATCTGTGGCTCTATATCCTTTGTTGGTCCGCTTTAGTATGTTCTCCAATGGTCAGAACCTCTCCTCTGTGGAAGGGGGGGTTCTGTGTTGGATGGAGAACAGTCCACCAATCAGAACATACACTCATTAGGTGCAGCTGGTTCATTGGTTCTCCTCTGATCATATAGATGGACTTTGTAGTTCTACAGTTCCATTCTATAGTCCATCTGTGGCTCTATATCCTTTGTTGGTCCGCTTTAGTATGTTCTCCGATGGTCAGAACCTCTCCTCTATGGAGGAGAACAGTCCACCAATCAGAACATACTCTCATTAGGTTCATTGGTTCTCCTCTGATCATATAGATGGACTTTGTAGTTCTACAGTTCCATTCTATAGTCCATCTGTGGCTCTATATCCTTTGTTGGTCCGCTTTAGTATGTTCTCAAATCGTCAGAACCTCTCCTCTGTGGAGGGGGATGGTTGGTGGTGCTGGACAGAGAACAGTCCACCAATCAGAACATACACTCATTAGGTACAGCTGGTTCATTGGTTCTCCTGTGATCATATAGATGGATTTTGTAGTTCTACAGTTCCATTCTGTAGTCCATCTGTGGCTCTATATCCTTTGTTAGTTCGCTTTAGTATGTTCTCCAATGGTCCGAACCTTTCTTCTTTGGAAGGGGGGGGTGGTTATCTGCTGGACAGAGAACAGTCCACCAATCAGAACATACCCTCATTAGGTACAGCTGGTTCATTGGTTCTCCTCTGATCATATAGATGGACTTTGTAGTTCTACAGTTCCATTCTATAGTCCATCTGTGGCTCTGTATCCTTTGTTAGTCCGCTTTAGTATGTTCTCCAATGGTCCGAACCTCTCTTCGTTGGAATGGGGGGTGTCCACCAATCAGAACATACCCTCATTAGGTACAGCTGGTTTATTGGTTCTCCTGTGATCATATAGATGGATTTTGTAGTTCTACAGTTCCATTCTGTAGTCCATCTGTGGATCTATATCCTTTGTTAGTCCGCTTTAGTATGTTCTCCAATGGTCCGAACCTTTCTTCTTTGGAAGGGGGGGGTGGTTATCTGCTGGACAGAGAACAGTCCACCAATCAGAACATACCCTCATTAGGTACAGCTGGTTCATTGGTTCTCCTCTGATCATATAGATGGACTTTGTAGTTCTACAGTTCCATTCTATAGTCCATCTGTGGCTCTGTATCCTTTGTTAGTCCGCTTTAGTATGTTCTCCAATGGTCCGAACCTCTCTTCGTTGGAATGGGGGGTGTCCACCAATCAGAACATACCCTCATTAGGTACAGCTGGTTCATTGGTTCTCTTCTGATCATATAGATGGACTTTGTAGCTCTACAGTTCCATTCTGTAGTCCATCTGTGGCTCTATATCCTTTGTTGGTCTGCTTTAGTATGTTCTCCAATGGTCAGAACCTCTCCTCTGTGGAAGGGGGGGGGAGGGTTCTGTGCTGGACAGAGAACAGTCCACCAATCAGAACATACACTCATTTGGTGCAGCTGGTTCATTGGTTCTCCTCTGATCATAAAGATGGACTTTGTAGTTCTACAGTTCCATTCTGTAGTCCATCTGTGGCTCTATATCCTTTGTTAGTCCACTTTAGTATGTTCTCCAATGATCAGAACCTCTCCTCTATGGAGGAGAACAGTCCACCAATCAGAACATACCCTCATTAGGTGCAGCTGGTTCATTGGTTCTCCTCTGATCATATAGATGGACTTTGTAGTTCTACAGTTCCATTCTGTAGTCCATCTGTGGCTCTGTATCCTTTGTTAATCCGCTTTAGTATGTTCTCCGATGATCAGAACCTCTCCACTGTGAGTTTAGAGGAATTGTGAGCTGAGCTCATCACATCCGGTAGTTAGTTTTTACACACTGATATGACGCTCACACACACAATTAGGCCACGCCCCCATTTTGCTCCCCTTATTGTCCATGTTCTCAGTTCCACATCCTGTAAAGATGGACTTTGTAGTTCTCCAATTCCAGACTGTAGTCCATCTGTTTGTGTTCTGTTTGTGTCAGAACCCCAAAGGAACCTAACCCCCCACCCCCCCAAAAAAAAAACATGCTCATCCAGGGGAGAACGTTTCGGGCGCTGGGCAGATACACCCAGGACAGGGCGCCAATCCATCGCTGGACACACACTCACACACACACACACACACACTATATGGGGCAATTTGGAGAACTCAATTGACCTTGAATCCATGTTTTTGGACTGTGGGAGGAAACCGGAGGAAACCCATGTGGACACGGGGATGGTGTTTGGCATGTTCTCCTCTCAGCGCTGGGGATCCAGGTTTAAATCCTGATCTGGGAGTAGTCTCCATGTTCTCCCCGTGTCCGTGTGGGTTTCCTCCGGGTTCTCCGGTTTCCTCCCACAGTCCAAAAACGTGGATAAAGGGCATTTGAATTCTCCAAATTGCCCCATATAGAGTGTGTCTGTGTGAGTGAGTGTGTGTCCAGTGATAGATTGCCCCCCCCTGTTCTGGGTGTATCTGCCCAGCGCCCGAAACGTTCTCCCCTGGATGGGCATGGGGAACCACCCCCGCGACCCTCATAAAGGATAAAGCGGAAGATAATGGATGGATGAAGTTAAATTGAATGCTCTTAATTGCCCCATATAGTGTGTGTGCGTCCAGTGATAGATTGGTGTCCTGTCCTGGGTGTATCTTTCCAGCGCCTGAAACGTTCTCCCCTGGATGGGATGGGGCACCCCCCCCCCCAACCCTAGTAGAGTGTTCTACTGGTTCTAAAGGTGCTTCAGCGAGACGGGAGCGTTGGCTCTTTTTACAGAACATCCCTCGTGGCTGTTCCGCTGATGCTGTTCCATCTTGAGCGTCTGAGAGCGCCATTAGAACGCTGCTCTGTGTGAGGGAGCAGTGGATTGTGGGTCAAGCTGTGCAGCGTGCGGGTTCTGCGCTTTGAAAGCGGCTTTTATAGAAAGTCGGCAGCGTTTGTTCTGAAGCGAGGCAGTGGGGGGGTGTTCCGTGACGACGCTGTTGTGATGCGCGCAGCGATCGAGGCAAAGTGCAAGTTCAACACCTCAACATGCAGAAGTGCTGCAACGGAACATTAAGAGAACCGTGCTCATACATTACCCACAAACCTCAGCGAACCAAAGCACAGTTATAAAAACACACAGGTGCAAAACTCTACTCTGAATTCTTCAGTTTCCACAAATCAATACATACACGTTTGTGTGTGTGTGTGTGTGTGTGTGTGTATATATATATATATATATATATATATATATATATATATATATATGGCGGCACGGTGGCTTAGTGGTTGGCATGTTCTCCTCTCAGCACTAGGGATTCCCGGTTCAAATCCCAATCTGGGTAGAGTTTCCATGTTCTCCCCGTGTCTGCGTGGGTTTCCTCCGGGTTCTCCGGTTTCCTCCCACAGTCCAAAAACATGGATCAAGTCAATTGAATTCTCAAAAATTGCCCCATATAGAGTGTGTCTGTGTGAGTGAGTGTGTGTCCAGTGATAGATTGCCCCCCCCTGTTCTGGGTGTATCTGCCCAGCGCCCGAAACGTTCTCCCCTGGATGGGCATGGGGAACCCCACCGCGACCCTAATAGAGGATAAAGCGGAAGATAATGAATGAATGAATTATACATATATACATAGTATTCATTCATTCATTCATTTATTCATTATCTTCCACTTTATCCTATATTAGGGTCGCGGTGGGGTTCCCCATGCCCATCCAGGGGAGAACTTCTCGGGCGCTGGGCAGATAGAACCAGGACAGGGCGCCAATCCATCGCTGTGCACACACTCACTCACATAGACACACTCTATATGGGGCAAGTTGGAGAACTCAATTGACTTGATCCATGTTTTCGGACTGTGGGAGGAAACCGGAGAACCCGGAGGAAACCCACGTGGACACGGGGAGAACATGGAAACTCCACCTAGATGGGGATTCGAACCGGGAATCCCTAGCGTTGAGAGGCGAACGCGCTAACCACTAAGCCACCGTGCCGCCCTAAATATATAAATATTCATTCATTCATTCATTATCTCCCGCTTTATCCTCTATTAGGGTCGCGGTGGGTTTCCCCATGCCCATCCAGGGGAGAACGTCTCGGGCGCTGGGCAGATAGAACCAGGACAGGGCGCCAATCCATCGCTGGACACACACTCACTCACACAGACACACTCTATATGGGGCAATTTGAGAATTCAATTGACTTGATCCATGTTTTTGGACTGTGGGAGGAAACCGGAGAACCCGGAGGAAACCCACGTGGACACGGGGAGAACATGGAAACTCCACCCAGATTGGGAATCGAACCGGGAATCCCTAGAGCTGAGAGGAGAACATGCTAACCACTAAGCCACCGTGCCACCTATATATATATATATATATTTATGTGAATGTATAGACATTCAATTAATTTGGTTCAATTAATAAATATGTGATATGAGGCCGGCACGGTGGCTTAGTGTTTAGCATGTTCTCCTCTCAGCACTGGGAGCACTGGGTTCAAATCCCAATCTGTTGCAGTTGTCATGTTCTCCCCGTGTTCCCATCGGCTTTTTTCTAGAGCTCTTCAGTTTTCCTCCCACAGTCGAAAAACATGGATTCAAGGTAAAATGAATGCTCCAAATTGCCCCATATAGAGTGTATTCGTGTGTGTGACTGAGTGAGTGTACCCAGTGATGGATTGGGGCTGTATCTGCCCAGCGCCTATGCGTTCTCATACCCCCGCCCCCCCCCCCCCCCCCCCCCCCCCCCCCCCCCGACCCGAGTACAGTATTAAACGAAGCAGAACCCAGATTCCCATCGAATTCATTAAATTATTGAAATCGTTCCGTTATTTACGGCGCTGGTCTGAGACGTTTCTCGTACTGTAACGACAGATATGAGGGGGTCACGGAAGGACGGGGCGGCGGGGGGGGGGGGGGGGGGGTTCTCAGCAGACAGATGAGCTTGTCTGGCCAAACGTGTGAAAATGCTCAGCCTCCCCCTGCAGGCAGGCCTGTTGCTAGGTTACAGAGGGAGATGTAGTGTGGTCACTGTTTTTTTTCTCTGAATGGTAATGAAGACGGCTGAAGCGGCGGCGGGTCACTTCCTGCGAGCGCGGCGAAGCGCGGCGCCGTTCAGATGATCACGCTTCTGTAAAAAGCTGAACGTGGAAGCCGTACGTGATGGTTAAAGCTACGGAACCGAACGGAACCGAACGGAACGGCGGCCGCTTACAGAGCTGCTGATGAAACTCCACGGCAACGTCTCCTGTGATGTCAGCAGCTCTGACGCCGTACACACACACACACACACACACACATACACACACACTCCACACTCCACACACACACTCCACACACACACACACACACACACACACACACACACACACACACACACACACACACACATACATACACACACACACACATACACACACACACACATACATACACACACACACATACACACACATACACACACACACACACACACACACGCACACATGCACACATACACACACACACACACACACACACACACACACACGAGCGTCAGTGTGGCAGAGCGGTTAGCATGTTCTCCTCTCAACGCTGGGAATCCACGTTGGAATCCTCATCTGGGTGGAGTTTGCATGTTCTCCCCGTGTCCGCGTGGGTTTCCTCTGGGTTCTCCGGTTTCCTCCCACAGTCCAAAAACATGGATCAAGGTCAATTGAGCTCTCCAAATTGCCCCATATAGAGTGTGTCTGTGTGAGTGAGTGTGTGTCCAGTGATAGATTGCCGCCCTGTCCTGGGTGTATCTGCCCAGCACCCGAAACGTTCTCCCCTGGATGGGCATGGGGAACCCCACCGTGACCCTAATAGAGGATAAAGAGGAAGATGATGGATGGATATAAATAAACATGGATTGAAGTTGACTTGGCTGCTCTAAATATATATATATAGTGGGTGGCACCTGGCTTAGTGGTTGGCATGTTCTCCTCTCAGCGCTGGGGATTCCCGGTTCTAATCTCAATATGGGTGGAGTTTCCATGTTGTCCCCGTGTCCGCGTGGGTTTCCTCCGTGTTCTCCGGTTTCCTCCAACAGTCCAAAAACATGGCTCAAGGTCAATTGAATTCTCCAAATTGCCCCATATAGAGTGTGTGTGTGTGAGGTGTGAGAGAGTGTGGCCAGTGATAGATTGGCGTCCTGTCCTGGGTGTATCTGCCCAGCGCCCGAAACGTTCTCCCCTGGATGGGCATGGGGAACCCCCCCCCCCCCCCCCCGCGACCCTAATAGAGGATAAAGCGGAAGATAATGGATGGATATAAATATGACCCTAAAAACATCCAGTTATCAGTTTTGTGATACGGACTTTGAATAAAAGTTTTTAAATGACCTTCTGTGCTGTAACAAACCGAACCAACTGCAAAGTCACACACACACACACACACACACACACACACACACACACATTCAGCACACACACACACACCCAGTGAGAGCTTTCTGCAGGAAGGATTAGTCATGCAGCGCCGTGCTGCTCCTGTCCCCTCACCCCGAGTGCGGGTGCTTTTGAAGCGTCCGCAGCGATGGCCGTTACGGCGGCTGACCTTTCAGCATCGCGTCACGTCTGACCGTCACACGGGATCGATTTCAGAACCCATCACCAGCGTCCCCACAGAACCACTGAGCGCTGGAGGAGCGCCGGCCGGCCTCACGGTCGAGTGGACGCCTCTGTCTCAGCATCGTCCGTCTGAGAACCAGAATGAATACGAAAGGAACCATGGGGTCCCCTGAGCAGAACCGGTCCCGACCCGAGTTTTACAGACCGTCTTAAACAAACTTATACCATATCCCCATGTGGTTCCCTGAGCAGAACCGGTCCTGCCCCGAGTGCTACCCTGGGGTAGTTTTAAAAATGTCCATTGTGTTATAAACCGGGTGGCTTAGTGGTTAGCATGTTCTCCTCTCAGCACTAGGGATTCCAGGTCCAATTCCCAATCTGGGTGGAGTTTGCATGTTCTCCCCGTGTCCGCATGGGTTTCCTCCGGGTTCTCCGGTTTCCTCCCACAGTCCAAAAACATGGCTCAAGGTCAATTGAATTCTCCAAATTGCCCCATATAGATTGTGTGTGTGAATGTGTGAGTGAGTGTGTGCCCAGCGATAGATTGGCGTCCTGTCCTGGGTGTATCTGCCCAGTGCCCGAAACGTTCTCCCCTGAATGGGCATGGAGAACCCCCC
Source organism: Corydoras sp. C115 (assembly GCA_019802505.1). Classification (NCBI taxonomy): domain Eukaryota; kingdom Metazoa; phylum Chordata; class Actinopteri; order Siluriformes; family Callichthyidae; genus Corydoras; species Corydoras sp. C115. Next base: position 44,930 of record JAFMOC010000819.1, on the reverse strand, counting down.
CAAGACCCTAATATAGGATAAAGCGGAAGATAATGAATGAATGTTATAAACCGGGCAGCACGGTGGCTTAGTGGTTAGCATGTTCTCCTCTCAGCATTAGGGATTCCAGGTCCAAATCCCAATCTGGGTGGAGTTTTCATTTTCTCCCCATGTCCACATGGGTTTCCTCCGCGTTCTCTGGTTTCCTCCCACAGTCCAAAAACATGGATCAAGTCAATTGAGTTCTCCAAATTGCCCCATATAGAGTGTGTCTGTGTGAGTGAGTGTGTGTCCAGTGATGGATTGGCGTCCTGTCCTGGGTGTATCTGCCCAGTGCCGAAACGTTCTCCCCTGGATGGGCATGGGGAACCCCCCCCCTACGAGACTCTAGTGGAGGATAAAGCAGAACATAATGAATGAATTAAAGGGTTAGTGGTTAGCATGTTCTCCTCTCAGCGCTAGGGATTCCCAGTTCGAATCCCCATCTGGGTGGAGTTTCCTTGTTCTCCCCGTGTCCGTGTGGGTTTCCTCCACGTTCTCTGGTTTCCTCCCACAGTCCAAAAACATGGATCAGGTCAATTGAGTTCTCCAATTTGCCCCATATAGAGTGTGTCTGTGTGAGTGAGTGTGTGCCCAGCGATAGATTGGCACCCTGTCCTGGGTGTATCTGCCCAGCGCCCGAAACGTTCTCCCCTGGATGGGCATGGAGAACCCCTCCGCGACCCTAATAGAGGATAAAGCTGAAGATGATGGATGGATGGATGTATTCAGACATACACACTCACTGCTTCCTAACACGCTGATTGAGATGAATGTAAAAATGAATGAATGTAAAACCTCCGTTCCGCCGCCGCGGTGCAGGAGAACCGAGTACACGGTGTTCATTTCTTCCTATTTGGGTCAATCTGAGGCGTCTGTGATGACTGTGGGTGGATGTTCAGCGCGTTTTCAGACTCTAACCCTGAGCGTTTGATTTGATTTCGTCTCTTTTCACGGCGCTGGCGTCTCGGTTTCAGATCAGATGCCGGATCTGGGCGTAAGCTCTTGTGACAGCTGGATATCAGACGGGCTTTAACGCTCGCCGCGCGGCTCCCGGATCTGTTCGCCGAGGCCGGCGGAGCGGCTTAAGCCGTCGTCTGCGCGTTCGACGCCGGGCCGACTCGGTCGGGCCGTGCACTGTTGTGGAAAGCGGCTGTCACGTCACGCCGGTTCTGCGGTTCCGACTCGCCGTCCGTCTTCCTCCGTTAACTCGGGCCTTTTTCTCATGCGGTGTTGTCTGTTTACCGGCCTAAAAAAACGAGGATCGTGTTTCCTGCTGTGTGAAAAATGTTGGGGCAATTTAGAGCAGCCAATTCACCTTGAATCCATGAAAGTTAGGAGGAAGGAATGCAGAAATGGGGAGAACAGGGAAACTTCACTCACACACGACATGGGGCAATTTAGAGCAGCCAATTCACCTTGAATCCATGAAAGTTAGGAGGAAGGAACGCAGAAATGGGGAGAACAGGGAAACCACCCACTTATGACATTGGGGGCAATTTAGAGCAGCCAATTCACCTTGAATCCATGTTTTTGGACTCACACACGACATGGGGGCAATTTAGAGCAGCCAATTCACCTTCAATCCATGAAAGTTAGGAGGAAGGAACGTAGAAATGGGGAGAACATGGAAACTTCACTCACACATGACATGGGGCAATTTAGAGCAGCCAATTCACCTTGAATCCATTTTTTTTGGACTGTGGGAGGAACATTAGGAGGAAGATACACAGAAATGGAGAGAACATGGAAACTTCACCCACACATAACACGGGGGCAATTTAGAGCAGCCAATTCACCTTGAATCCGTGGAAGTTAGGAGAAAGGAACGCAGAAATGGGGAGAACATGGAAACCACCCACTCAATGACATGGGGCAATTTAGAGCAGCCAATTCACCCATCGCAGCCGGAACGTTCTGCCACCGGCTGATTGATGGACTCCACTCCCAGAGTTCTAATTACGGAATTTTACCGTCTAATTAGGGCGGTTCTATCATCTCGCTCAACTCGCAATCTTCGGATAAACGAGGCCGTTTCAGAGTCCCTGCCATTTGCTTTGTTTTGTTGTTTGGCTCATTTAAGCTCAACTCATCTTATTACCCCCCGCTTAATCTTATACTGGGGGGGGGTGGGTGGGTGGGTGGGAGGGAGGGTCCCAATGCCCATCTGGGGCAGAACGAAGGATAGGGAGCCAATCCATCACTGAGCACTCACTCACTCACTCACTTACACACACATACTATATGGGGCAATTTAGATGGGGCAACTTAGGTCAGCTAAATCACCATGTTTTTGGACTGTGGGAAGAGACTGAAGAACGTGGAGACATCCCACGTTGATGCAGGGAGAACATGCAAACTCCACCCAGATCGGGATTCTAACTTGGATCCTCAGTGCTGTGAGGAGAACAT
>JAFMOC010000819.1:35000-37500 GCA_019802505.1 Corydoras sp. C115 | reverse complement strand
CACAGACACACACATTCTATATGGGGCAATTTGGAAAATCTATCAAGTGGGCAACCACACCTTATCGTCTCACTCACCGACAAACACACAACTGACACACAGGCATTCTAAATATGGGGCAGGAAAACGGAGAAAGAGGAAGCCCACGCTATCACTGGGCAAACACACTCACTCACACAGACACACACATTCTATATGGGGCAATTTGGAAAATCTATCACTGGGCAAACACACATACTCACTCACACAGACACACACATTCTATATGGGGCAATTTGGAAAATCTATCACTGGGCAAACACACCCACTCACACAGACACACACATTCTATATGGGGCAATTTGGAAAACGGGTTTTTTTTTTTTTTTTTTTTTTTTTTTCCAAATTGCCCCATATAGAGTGTGTCTGTGTATCAACCAGGGTGCCACCTTATCGTCGGTCACACACACCGACAAACACACACTATATGGGGAATTAAACTAGGCATTTAATTCACCTTAAATCCATGTTTTTGGGCTGTGGGAGGAAAACGGAGACCCCAGAGGAAGCCCACGCGGACACGGGGAGGACATGGGAACTCCACCCAGATCGGGATTTAAACCTGGTTCCTCAGAAATGAGAGGAGAACATGCTAATCACGGTGATGTCACTGCCGTGGATGTGCTGTGATGTCACCGCCGTGGTGATGTCACTGTTGTTGATCTGTTGTGTGTCCATGTCTCTGTAGTTGGTGATGGAGTTCTGCGGCGCCGGTTCCGTCACGGACCTGATAAAGAATACTAAAGGCAACTCGCTGAAGGAGGAATGGACCGCCTACATTTGCAGAGAGATCCTCAGGGTGAGGATTATCTACATTGTTCTAGGAAGTTCTTCCTGTTTTCTCGCAGAACGTGTCCTATCCCGGCGCTCTAACGTCTTTTCCCGTCTTTACCACAGGGTCTGACTCACTTGCACCAGCATAAGGTCATCCACCGGGACATCAAAGGCCAGAATGTGCTGCTCACAGAGAACGCCGAGGTCAAACTGGGTAAGAACTGACTCATTACAGACCATAATAACAGCATGCAGCTTTAGAACCACAAACGAATCATATAGAACCAGTCACAGGTTTGGCCACGCCCCCTTTTGTGCTTTATTATCATATATATGTAGTTTGTAGTTCTATAATTCCAGACTGTAGTCCATCTGTGTTCTTTGTTGTTGTTAGTCCCTGTTGGTTCTCTATTCTCCACAGGGTCCTAAAGTGTGTTCTCCTAATTGCCCCATCTAAATTGCCCCTGTATAGTTTGTGCACCATATAGATGGACTTTGTAGTCTACAATTTCAGACTGTAGTCCATCTGTGTTCTTTGTTGTTGTTAGTCCCCTGTTTGTTCTCTGTTCTCCACAGAGTCCTAATGTGTAAATTAAAATTGCCCCATCTAAATTGCCCCTATATAGAGTGTGTACCATAACGATGGACTTTGTAGTTCTATAATTCCAGACTGTAGTCCATCTGTGTTCTTTGTTGTTGTTAGTCCCCTGTTGGTTCTTTGTTCTCCACAGGGTCCTAAAGTGTGTGCTCCTAATTTCCCCATCTAAATTGCCCCTATATAGTTTGTGCAACATATAGATGAACTTTGTAGTTCTACAATTCCAGACTGTAGTCCATCTGTGTTTTTTGTTGATGTTAGTCCTCTGTTGGTTCTCTGTTCTCCACAGAGTCCTAATGTGTAAATTAAAATTGCCCCATCTAAATTGCCCCTATGTAGTGTGTATGTACCATATAGATGGACTTTGTAGTTGTACAATTCCAGACTGTAGTCCATCTGTGTTCTTTGTTGTTGTTAGTCCCCTGTTGGCTCTCTATTCTCCACAGGGTCCTAAAGTGTGTGCTCCTAATTGCCCCCATCTAAATTGCCCCTATATAGTTTGTGCACCATATAGATGGACTTTGTAGTCTTACAATTTCAGACTGTAGTCCATCTGTGTTCTTTTGTTGTTGTTAGACCCCTGTTGGTTCTCTGTTCTCCAGAGTCCTAAAAGTGTCCTCAGAATTGCCCCATCTAAATTGCCCCTATATAATGTGTATACCATATAGATGGACTTTGTAGTTCTATAATTCCAGACTGTAGTCCATCTGTGTTCTTTGTTGTTGTTAGTCCCCTATTGGTTCTTTGTTCTCCACAGGGTCCTAAAGTGTGTGCTCCTAATTGCCCCCTTCTAAATTGCCCCTATATAGAGTGTGTACCATAACGATGGACTTTGTAGTTCTACAATTCCAGACTGTAGTCCATCTGTGTTCTTTGTTCTTGTTAGTCCCCTGTTGGTTCTCTGTTCTCTGTTGGTAAGGAGCATCACAGAACAGGTATCATTTGGGTGGTGGATTGTTTATTGTCAGTTCTGCAGTGACACTGATGTGGTGGGGGGGGGGGGGTTAGTGCATCATTTAAACACCTCAGTGACACTGCTGGGATAGGAATAATGCACCCCCCACATAACCCCTGCTCTGTGGTGGTTCT
>JAFMOC010000819.1:0-30000 GCA_019802505.1 Corydoras sp. C115 | reverse complement strand
CCTGCCGCGGTGGGGGGGGGGGTGGGGGGGGGAGTGCTGCTGAGGCAGATGGTCTCATGCACTTCATCAGAGACCTCTCACTTCGTTACCATACACTGCTGTATTAAGGCCAAGTGCTGCTGTCTCATTGTAATCTCTCGACAGTCGACTTCGGGGTGAGCGCGCAGTTGGATCGCACCGTCGGCAGGAGGAACACGTTCATCGGCACCCCCTATTGGATGGCTCCGGAGGTCATCGCCTGCGACGAGAATCCAGATGCCACTTATGACTTCAAGGTATTTCAGCCGACGGCTTTATTTAATTACACTGTCACTGAAGGGTACACTTCAGACACTCCTTATACACACACGTTACACACACACACACACACACACACACACACACACACACACACACAGTGGGACCGTAACTCTCCCTGTCTGTGTTTCAGAGTGACCTGTGGTCGTTGGGGATTACGGCGATCGAGATGGCCGAGGGGGCGCCGCGTAAGTCGGATATCTCTTTAACTAATTACGGAGCTCAGAAGTTTAATTGAGTTTAATTAAGTTTAATTAAGCCCGGATTTCATTTAATTTCGGATTCAAACTGCTTTTATTTTTGATTACATTTATTGGACGCTTTTATCCAAAGTGACTTACAAGGTGAGCACAGGGTTCATCACAACACCCCTGGAGCAATGAGGGTTAAGGGTCTTGCTCAAGAACCCACACTGGTAACTTCAGTGGACCTGGGATTTGAACCCCCAACCTTCAGATTGATAACCCAACACCCTAAACCACTGAGCTACCACTCCCCACTTATTTTTTATTTTTATTACTTTTATTTTTTTGGTGGCTTCATACAGATCTTTTTTTATCCATTCATCCATTATCTTCCACTTTATCCTCTATTAGATTCGCTGGGGGGGGCGGGATTCCCCATGCCCATCCAGAGGAGAACGTCTCGGGCGCTGGGTAGATACACCCAGGACAGGGTGCCAATCTATCACTGGACACACACTCACTCACACAGACACACTCTATATGGAGCAATTTGGAGAACTCAATTGACTTGATCCATGTTTTTGGACTATGGGAGGAAACCGGAGAACCCGGAGGAAACCCACGCGGACACGGGGAGAATATGGAAACTCCACCCAGATTGGGATTCGAACCGGGAATCCCTAGTGCTGAGAGGAGAACATGCCAACCACTAAACCACCATGCCACCCTCTAATATTCCATCCATCCATTATCTTCCTTTTTATCCTCTATTAGGGTCACGGTGGGGTTCCCCATGCCCATCCAGGGGAGAAAGTTTCGGGCGCTGGGCAGATACACCCAGGACAGGGGGGCAATCTATCACTGGATACACACTCTCACACACACACATACACACACACTCTGTATGGGGCAATTTAATCCATGTTTTTGGACTGTGGGAGGAAACCGGAGAACCTGGTCCCACCAAGTGCCCCTGATCAAGGCACCTATCTCTAATTGCTCCCCAGGGTGCCGTATACAGGGCTGCCCAGCGCTCAGTGTGTGTTTCACTGCAGGGATGGGTTAAATGTGGAGAACACACTCCTCTCTGTGTAAACACCACCCTGTAGATCACTTTAAGAGGACGAAATGGACAATTCAGCATGAAGGGGGCGTGTCCAAACGTTTGACATGTCTGTTAGACTCTGATTGGTGCAATGAGTTTAGTCAGAGTTTAGTCAGTACACCACGTTGTCTTTAGGTCAATGGGTTACAACACCCCGAGGTCCATATAGCATTATGTTGTTTCTGAATATTATTACGTTCTTAATGACATCGCTGCCACCCCCGACATCTGTTAGAACGTCTGTTCCTCTGTCTCCAGCGCTATGTGACATGCACCCGATGCGAGCCCTCTTCCTCATCCCCCGAAATCCTGCTCCTCGGCTGAAGTCAAAGAAGTGGTGAGTCCCCGTCTCTCAATCCCTGTCCGTGTTAAACAGGGTTTACCTTGCTTTAGAACAGTGCTTCTCAAATAGTGGGGTGTGGTGCCTGGGGGGGGGGGCATAACAAGACATCACAGAGCAAGTGATATTCAGTGTACTGAACAAACCCTCAAGAGACAACATGGAGAAATATTTAACAGAGACGAGGAGAGAGACGAAGATAACGAGAGCAACAAAAATCAACCGAAAGTTTAAACGAGGAAATATGACGAAGTGTATGTAGCGATTGGCTTCACTGTAACGAAGGAGAAGACGAAGACAGACCGGTGTTGGCAGCGGACAGCGTGAAGCTAAATAGATGAAGGTGTCACTTAAAGTCATTACATCCCGATCAATTAAAGACATTCCACCCCGATCAATTAAAGACATTCCACCCCGATCAATTAAAGACATCACACCCCGATCAATTACAGACATCACACCCCGATCAATTAAAGACATTCCACCCCGATCAATTAAAGACATTCCACCCCGATCAATTAAAGACATCACACCCCGATCAATTAAAGACATCACACCCCGATCAATTAAAGACATTACACCCCGATCAATTAAAGACATTCCACCCCGATCAATTAAAGACATTCCACCCCGATCAATTAAAGACATTACATCCCGATCAATTAAAGACATTCCACCCCGATCAATTAAAGACATTCCACCCCGATCAATTAAAGACATCACACCCCGATCAATTACAGACATCACACCCCGATCAATTAAAGACATCACACCCCGATCAATTAGACATCACACCCCGATCAATTAAAGACATCACACCCCGATCAATTACAGACATCACACCCCGATCAATTAAAGACATCACACCCCGATCAATTAAAGACATTACATTACACCCCGATCAATTAAAGACATTACACCCCGATCAATTAAAGACATCACACCCCGATCAATTAAAGACATCACACCCCGATCAATTACAGACATCACACCCCGATCAATTAAAGACATCACACCCCGATCAATTAAAGACATTACATTACACCCCGATCAATTAAAGACATCACACCCCGATCAATTAAAGACATCACACCCCGATCAATTAGACATCACACCCCGATCAATTAGACATCACACCCCGATCAATTAAAGACATTACACCCCGATCAATTAAAGACATCACACCCCGATCGATTAAAGACATCACACCCCGATCAATTAAAGACGTCACACCCCGATCAATTAAAGACATTACACCCCGATCAATTAAAGACATTACACCCCGATCAATTAAAGACATTACACCCCGATCAATTAAAGACATCACACCCCGATCAATTAAAGACATCACACCCCGATCGATTAAAGACATTACACCCCGATCAATTAAAGACGTTACACCCCGATCAATTAAAGACATTACACCCCGATCAATTAAAGACATTACACCCCGATCACACACACGCACACTCCCCCCCCCCCCCCCCCCATGATTTATCCCCCCAAATGTATCAAAAATGGGATAAATTATTTTTACACGCCCATTTTGGCATTTGATATTGAAAATGGAAATTAAATAAAATCAATAAATAATAATAAATTCTAATTCATCAGCAACATTCATTAACACTTTCATTTATTCATTATCTTCTGCTTTATCCTCTATTAGGGTCGCGGTGGGGTTCCCCATGCCCATCCAGGGGAGAACATCTCGGGCGCTGGGCAGATCCACCCAGGACAGGGCGCCAATCCATCGCTGGGCACACACTCACTCACACAGACACACTCTATATGGGGCAATTTTGAGAATTCAGTTGACTTGATCCATGTTTTTGGACTGTGGAGGAAACCGGAGAACCCGGAGGAAACCCACGCGGACACAGGGGAGAACATGGAAACTCCACCCAGATGGGGATTCCAACCGGGAATCCCTAGTGCTGAGAGGCGAACGTGCCAACCACTAAGCCACCGTGCCGCCTCATTAAGACTTTAACCTACAAAACAAAAATGAATACAACGATTTGTGCTGTTTTTTTTTTTTTTTTTTTTTTAGGAAGTCAGAACTAATGTCTCCAACGCGTCCGTTTTGTGGCGCACAGCTTTTCTGAGCAGCTTTTCATAAAGCGTTAATGTTTGCTGGAGATACGAATCACGTTTACGATTAAAAACTCGAGCGGTTTATCAGCGTGATCGGGGTGTAATGTCTTTAAGTGACGCCTTCATTTATTTGGCTTCATGCTGTCCACTGCCAACATTTAAAGACACAGCAGACACACCGGTCTCTCTTCGTCTCCACCTTAGTTACAGTGAAGTTACAGTTACAGTGAAACCAGGCGCTACGTTCGCGTCGACATTTAGTTTCGACTGGGGGGGGGGTTCCCCATGCCCATCCAGGGGAGAACGTTTCGGGCGCTGGGCAGATACACCCAGGACAGGACGCCAATCTATCTCTGGGCACACACTCACTCACACAGACACACTCTATATGGGGCAATTTGGAGAATTCAATTGATGTTGATCTATGTTTTTGGACTGTGGGAGGAAACCGGAGAACCCGGAGGAAACCCACGCAGACACGGGGAGAACATGGAAACTCCACCCAGATGGGGATTTGAACCGGGAATCCCTAGTGCTGAGAGGAGAACATGCCAACCACTAAGCCACCGTGCCACGGATCAAGTCAATTGAGTTCTCCAAATTGCCCCATATAGAGTGTGTGTGTGTGAGTGAGTGTGTACCCAGCGATGGATTGGCGCCCTGTCCTGGGTGTGTCTGCCCAGCGCCCGCCCCTGGATGGGCATGGGGAAAACCAGTTTGATACTAAGGGGGGGGGGCTTAACAGAAAATAATTGAGAATCACTGCTTTAGAAAAAGACGTTCCTTCTCAGAGGGACGTTCTCGCACCTGCCGCGTCACTGTGGGATTTCCTGTTATTATGGTGTAAACACGGACACGCCGGGCTCAGTGAAGAAGTGCATTTGAGGGGGGGGGGGCATTCTTTGTTTATCTTCCGCTTTATCCTATACCAGGGTCGCGGGGAAGGGGGGGGGTTCCCCATGCCCATCCAGGGGAGAACGTTTAGGGTGCTGGGCAGATAGACCCAGGACAGGACACCAATCTATCACTGGACACACACTCACTCACACAGACACACTCTATATGGGGCAATTTGGAGAACTCAATTGACCTTGAGGTATGTTTTTGGACTTTGGGAGGAAACCGGAGAACCCGGAGGAAACCGCCTGGACACGGGGAGAACATGGAAACTCCACCCAGATTGGGATTCGAACCGGGAATCCTGAGCGCCGAGAGGAGAACATGCCAACCACTAAGCCACCATGCCGCCCATGTTGAGGAATATAGAAGACAGAACATTAGATCATCTGTACTCCACCATTAGAACCAGATTTCGCTGCATGTTGGATCTTCGTGCTTAAACATGCCTCACTGTCATTAATTTCTCATAAGAGAACCGTAATTAACTTTAATTAATCCACGTTCCCACCGAAGATAAGACAGATTTGTAGATGAGGACCGGTTCTGTGGATTCGAGGTTGGCACTGGTTCATCGTTACTGTTTTTATTATTAACATTAAACCCGTAAATGACACTAATTACACTGTACGCTCGTTAAAACTCACAGTGTCACGTTCATCAGGCAGTATATTAAATTAATAGTAAATAATTATAGGGGCGGCACGGTGGCTTAGTGGTTGGCATGTTCTCCTCTCAGCACTAGGGATTCCCGGTTCGAATCCCAATCTGGGTGGAGTTTGCATGTTCTCCCCGTGTCTGAACATTCCCACAGTCCAAAAACATGGATCAAGGTCAATTGAGTTCTCCAAATTGCCCCATATAGAGTGTGTTTGTGTGAGTGAGTGTGTGTCCAGTGATAGATTGGCGTCCTGTCCTGGGTCTATCTGCCCAGCGCCCGAAACGTTCTCCCCTGGATGGGCATGGGGAACCCCCCCCCCCGATCCTAATAGAGGATTAAGCGGAAGATAATGGGTGGATGTTATCAACTTATTGGTTTTATAAAGACAGCTCTCCATCCATTATCTTCCGCTTTATCCTCTAATAGGGTCGCGGGGGGTTCCCCATGCCCATCCAGGGGAGAACGTTTCGGGCGCTGGGCAGATACACCCAGGACAGGACTCCAATCTATCACTGGACACACACTCGCTCACACAGACACACTCTATATGGGGCAATTTGGAGAACTCAATTGACCTTGATCCATGTTTTTGGACTGTGGGAATGTTCAGACACGGGGAGAACATGCAAACTCCACCCAGGACAGGGACACACACACATTCACTCACACAAACACATTCTATGGGGCAATTTGGAGAACTCAATTGAGCTTGATCCATGTTTTTGGACTTTGGGAGGAAACCGGAGAACCCGGAGGAAACACACACGGACACGCGGAGAACATGGAAACTCCACCCACATTGGGATTCGAACCGGGAATCCCTAGTGCTGAGAGGAGAACATGCTAAGGACTAAGCCACCGTGCCGCCCCTAACTAATAATAATAATAAAGGTGATAATATTGTTATCCAACTGATTAGACTTACACATCGGCTTTGACGTGTTGTAGCCTAAATATATATATATATAGGCTTAGTGGTTAGCATGTTCTCCCCTCAGCTCTAGGGATTCCCGGTTCGAATCCCCATCTGGGTGGAGTTTCCATGTTCTCCCTCGTGTCTACGTGGGTTTCCTCCGGGTTCTCCGGTTTCCTCCCACAGTCCAAAAACATGGACCAAGTCAATTGAGTTCTCCAAATTGCCCCATATAGAGTGTGTTTGTGTTAGTGAGAGTGTGTCCAGTGATAGATTGGTGCCCTGTCCTGGGTGTATCTGCCCAGCGCCCGAGACGTTCTCCCCTGGATGGGCATGGGGAACCCCCCCCCCCGCGACCCTAATAGAGGATAAAGCGGAAGATAATGGATGGATGGTTCACAGATTTCTGCTGTATAAGTCTGTTGTTAATGTCTACACGTCCTCTGTGGGGGGGGAATCTTTAGAACGTTGCTGCTTCGTTGTGTTCTTTATTTAATTTTTTTCATACAGAATGTTTTTTAATTAGTTTTTAAAGCTGTGAGTGTAAGTAAGCAATGTTTCTGGAGTATTCAGAGGTCATCCTCCAGGCCATGAAGGAAACCAGAGCCTTGTTGTCGTGCAGCGTGAGCCAGCGTGGTTCTGCTCAGGGTTTGACCGTTCTCTCCGGTTTGGGTTTCTTTTGCAGGACGAAGAAGTTCCAGTCGTTCATCGACAGCTGCCTGGTGAAGAACCACACGCAGAGACCCAGCACCGAGCAGCTGCTCAAACACCCCTTCATTCGAGACCTGCCCAACGAGCGGCAGGTCCGCATCCAGCTCAAAGACCACATCGACCGCACCAAGAAGAAGAGAGGAGAGCGGGGTGAGTGGGGCGGGGTGAGTGGCGGGGGTGCGTTCTGTTTACATACACGTATTTATGGAATCGGAAAGGTCTACGGGTGGCATGTTCTCCTCTTAGAGTTGGGGATTCCTGTCGCGGGGGGGTTCCCCATGCCAATCCAGGGGAGAACGTCTCGGGCGCTGGGCAGATACACCCAGGACAGGGCACCAATCTATCACTGGGCACACACTCACTCACACAAACACACTCTATATGGGGCAATTTGGAGAACTCAATTGACTTGATCCCTGTTTTTGGACTGTGGGAGGAAACCGAGAAACCTGGAGGAAACCCACGTGGACACGGGGAGAACATGGAAACTCCACCCAGATGGGGATTCGAACCGGGAATCCCTAGAGCTGAGAGGAGAACATGCTAAACACTAAGCCTATTAATATATATTTATATATATTTAGGCTACAACACGTCAAAGCCGATGTGTAAGTCTAATCAGTTGGATATTATCACCTTTATTATTATTATTAGTTAGGGGCGGCACGGTGGCTTAGTCCTTAGCATGTTCTCCTCTCAGCGCTAGGGATTCTTGGTTCGAATCCCAATCTGGGTGGAGTTTCCACGGGTTCTCCCCGTGTCCATGTGGGTTTCCTCCGGGTTCTCCGGTTTCCTCCCACAGTCCAAAAACATGGATTTAAGGTGAATTGAATGTTCTAAATAGCGGGGTTTGGTTGAATGTGCCCAGTGATAGATTGGCGTCCTGTCCTGGGTGTATCTGCCCAGCGCCCGAAACGTTCTCCCCTGGATGGGCATGGGGAACCCCCCCCCCCATGTGACCCTAGTAGAGGATAAAGCGGAAGATAATGGATGGATGGATGGAAAATTACAAAATGGATAATTAATTAGTATCTTCGTTCGTTTGGATACCCATTACCCATATAGGGGCAATTTAGACAGAAGCAATTTAGAGCAGCCAATTTACCTTGAATCCATGTTTTTGGACTGTGGGAAAATAAACTGAGAACCTGGAGGTACCTCATGTGGACATGGGGAGAACATGGAAACTCCACCCAGGTCAGGATTCAAACCTGGATCCCCAGCGCTGAGAGGAGAACATGCCAACCACTAACCATACCCAAAGAACAGCCAAAGAGATAGTGGCAGGGAGAAACTCCTGGTGTTGATGGAGGCAACCTTGTGATGAAGTGCAGTGGGAATTTTAGGCATCATTTTTTTTTTTAGGGTACCACGGTGGCTTAGTGTTTAGCATGTTCTCCTCTCAGCGCTAGGGATTCCCGGTTCGAATCCCCATCTGGGTGGAGTTTCCATGTTCTCCCCGTGTCCGCGTGGGTTTCCTCCGGGTTCTCCGGTTTCCTCCCACAGTCCAAAAACATGGATCAAGTCAATTGAGTTCTCCAAATTGCCCCATATAGAGCGTGTATGCGTGCGTGTCTGTGTGAGTGAGTGTGTGCCCAGTGATCTCCCCTGGAACGTTCTCCCCTGGATGGACATGGGGAACCCCCCCGCGACCCTAATAGAGGATAAAGCAGAAGATAATGAATGAATGAATGATTCTTGGGCATTTTGCATCGATTCAGAATCGCCAGGACTATGAATCGCGATTCTTTGAAGAATCGATTTTTTTCAGCACCTCTAACTTACATGTTCTAAAAGGTAAAATGCTGTCGGCGGTTCTCGAGTCCACGTTTGAAACGGACATGCTGGAGCTCTCGTGTTGGTGCCGCGTATCGGAACGCCGACCGGAACTTTATTTCCGTCGGCCATCAAGTCTGTCAGCATTCCAAATGTAACTGTGAACAGAGCCGAGCTGTTAATAGACAGGAGAACTCGCAGAACACAATGGGAACGTCGCGGGTGTTAAAAAGGAAGCGCTCAGACATCCGAGACTGAAACGAGACGCTGTGATGATGAAGCCGAGGACGTCAGACGGATTCAGAGGACGACAAAAGACTATTCTGTTCTAAAGTCTGAGAGTCTTAAGGAACCGTCTGAGGTCGTCACGTGTAACCGCCGCATGGGGGGCTGGGCATCCAGAGCTCAGACAAGTACAGCTGGTACGATTATCGACTAGAAAATAATCACAATAATTATGATTAATTATTGATTACAATTATTATTAACTATTCAATTAAAAAGAGGCAGAAATCACAGGAACAATTTTCTTTTTGTTATTTATTTAACAGAAACATGAAATAACCGGGCGGCACTGTGGCTTAGTGGTTGGCATGTTCTCCTCTCAGTGCTAGGGATTCCCAGTTCGAATCCCAATTTGGGTGGAGTTTCCATGTTTTCCCCGTATCTGCATGGGTTTCCTCCATGTTCTCCGGTTTCCTCCCACAGTCCAAAAACATGGATCAAGGTCAATTGAATTCTCCAAATTGCCCCATATAGACAAAGTACAGATTTATATTCATGTGAATAAAAACTGTTTTGCAAGTGGAATTTTATTTTGGTTGTTTAAATTGCACCAGGGCGGCATGGTGGCTTAGTGGTTTGCATGTTCTCCTCTCAGCGCTAGAGATTCCCCGGTTCGAATCCCAATCTGGGTGGAGTTTCCATGTTCTCCCCGTGTCCGCGTGGGTTTCCTCCGGGTTCTCCGGTTTCCTCCCACAGTCCAAAAACATGGATCAAGTTAATTGAGTTCTCTAAATTGCCCCATATAGAGTGTGTATGTGTCTGTGTGAGTGAGTGTGTGCCCAGCGATGGATTGGCACCCTGTCCTGGGTGTATCTGCCCAGCGCCCGAGACGTTCTCCCCTGGATGGGCATGGGGAACCCCACCGCGACCCTAATAGAGGATGAAGCGGGAGATAATGAATGAATGAATAAATTGCACCACATGGTCTAAACTTCCAGCTACCGACATTTTGTTATTAATGTCATCATGATGTCGCTGCGCTGTTACGATAAATTAATTCTTACGCTTTTTATAGTAATTAATCACCAAAACGATATATCGTCTCTTCCCTAGCACACACTCAGACACTATATAGGGCATTTTAATGCAAAATTCACCATGAATCCATGTTTTTGGACTGTGGGAGGAAACCTGAGAACCCGGAGTAAACCCACATTGAGACGTGGAGAACATGCAAACTCCCTCCAGATCAGGATTCGAGCCTGGATCCCCAGCGCTGAGGGGCAGACGTGTGAACCACTCACACGAGGAATGAAATCTAAGATTTAAAGTGTCTTTAGATCTTAAACTGAATTGTTCACACATTAATATTTGGTTGCTTTGTGATTTGCAGATGAGACGGAATATGAATACAGTGGAAGTGAGGAGGAGGAAGAGGAACGAGACGTGGGGGAACCGAGGTAGAGTACATCAGTTGTCTTTCTAAATGAGTCATGAAATTTAGGAATAGATTATAATGTGGTGTGTGTGGGGGGGGCGGTGATATACAACAGGTGTGTGTGTGTGTGTGTGTGTGTGTGCTATGCTACTCCGACTGTGAGCCTCGGTGGTGGATTTACTGCATGGTTTAAATAGGATGCTGTAACTTGCATTGCATTGCATTAGTACGTTCGCCTCTCAGTGCTGGGGATTCCCGGTTCGAATCCCCATCTGGGTGGAGTTTCCATGTTCTCCCCGAGTCCGCGTGGGTTTCCTCTGGGTTCTCTGGTTTCCTCCCACAGTCCAAAAACATGGATCAAGTCAATTGAATTCTCCAAATTGCCCCATATAGAGTGTGTCTGTGTGAGTGAGTGTGTGCCCAGCGATAGATTGGTGTCCTGTCCTGGGTGTATCTGCCCAGCGCCCGAGACGTTCTCCCCTGGATGGGCATGGGGAACCCCACCGTGACCCTAATAGAGGATAAAGCGGGAGATAATGAATGAATGAATGAATGAACTTGCATGGCCTGGTGGTTGATGCTGGAATTGCAGGTTTGAGGACAATAATATTAGAAAATGTATTTAAACAAATATAATAAAAGCCGGGCGGCACGGTGGCTTAGTGGTTAGCACGTTCTCCTCTCAGCGCTAGGGATTCCCGGTTCGAATCCCCATCTGGGTGGAGTTTCCATGTTCTCCCCGTGTCCGTGTGGGTTTCCTCCGGGTTCTCCGGTTTCCTCCCACAGTCCAAAAACATGGATCAAGCTTAAGTGAGTTCTCCAAATTGCCCCATATAGAGTTTGTTTGTGTGAGTGAGTGTGTGCCAGTGATAGATTGGCGCCCCGTCCTGGGTGTATCTGCCCAGCGCACTAAACGTTCTCCCCTGGATGGGCATGGGGAACCCCACCGCGACCCTAATAGAGGATAAAGTGGAATATAATGAATGAATGAATAATAAAAGCCATATAAATAATTCAGGGAAACTGCGCCACCTACGTACCTCGTGTAGCTATACGTCAGATGAACCCCACAGTCAAATATCATACATTAGGTGGCGCACCATGAGCATGTAGTTTCAATCCATCCATCCATGCACCCGTGTATCTGTGTGGACTGTACATTTGGTGACATCACAATCTGTCCACAGCTCCATCATCAACATCCCCGGAGAGTCCACGCTGCGCAGGGATTTCTTGCGACTGCAGCTGGCCAATAAGGAACGGTCGGAGGCGCTGCGCCGCCAACAGCTGGAGCAGCAGCAGAATGACGAGCACAAGCGCCAACTCCTGGCCGAGAGGCAGAAGCGCATCGAGGAGCAGAAGGAGCAGCGGAGGAGGCTCGAGGAGGTAAGGAGGAGGACGGTGGTGGAACGGTGGAACGGTGGACGAAGGAGGCGGAGGGAGAGACTGAGGAATCCGGTTCTGCAGTTGTGTGAATCGGGATGAATGAAGCCTAGATTTGTGACAGAACCAGCTTTCACACTCCCCCTCAGCGCCTCGTCAGATGTGAGGGATGAGCTGCGGAACTCAAAGCGGGGTTCTGCATTTCATTGTCCTCACAGAGGAGTGCTGATATCTTTTAAGGGAGCGAGTGGAGAACTTTAGAGCTGGTGTGGAGGGTATAAAACAAAATCAGGAATTCACAGCACAGAACCGGATCGGGTTTCCCTCAGCGAGACGGTGCTTCAGCACATCACCTGTCAGAGGCGCCAGTGAGGGAGCAGTTTTAACTATATATATATATATATATATATATATATATATATATATATATATATATATATATATATATATATATATATATATATATATATATTTTTTTTTTTTTTTTTTTTACACATATATATATATATAATGTGTGTGTGTGTATGTATATATATATATATATATTTCCACCAGACGCCAGATGTCTCTAGGTTTCATGAAATATATATATATATATATATATATATATATATATATATATATATATATATATATATATATATATAGATAGATTGCCCCATCTCGTTATCGAATGCGCTAATCCCCTTGAACACGAAGTATTTTTTATGCATAAATCATAATTTTTATATATATATATATATATATATATATATATATATATATATATATATATATATATATATATATGTGGCGGCATGGTGGCTTAGTGTTTAGCATGTTCTCCTCTCAGCACTAGGGATTCCCGGTTCGAATCCCCATCTGGGTGGAGTTGCCCCATATAGAGTGTATCTGTGTGAGTGAGTGTGTGCCCAGCGATGGATTGGCGTCCTGTCCTGGGTGTATCTGCCCAGCTCCCGAGATGTTCTCCCCTGGATGGGCATGGGGAACCCCACCGCGACCCTAATAGAGGATAAAGCGGGAGATAATGAATGAATGAATATATATATGTGTGTGTGTATGTATGTATGTATTTTATTTATATTTATATAAAACGTCAGAAGATATAAAACGTCACACCCCTTTTTCCGTTCCACTGGAATTGTAAAACTATAAACTCCATCTGTATAGCACACACACACTATAATAAGGGCAATTTAGATAGGGGCAATTCCGAGCACCCACTTTACCTTGAATTTCTCCTGGTTTCCTCTAAAGTCTTTTTTCTAAATTGCCCCATCTGGTTTGCATGTGTGGCCAGTGATTGATCGGCACCCTGTCCTGGGTGTATCTGCCCAGCACCCAACCCAACCCAACCCCCCCCCCCACAATAATACAGGATTAAGGGTAAGATAATAATCCAGCATCTGTTTGGTGGTCTGGATGTAACTGAGCTGCGGTCGCTGCAGTCAGTCAGGTCAGCAACGTTATGAGGTCATAAGCATGCGGTCAACTGACCTGAATATAAAGAACCACCAGGTTCTTCCCTCGTTGGATCTGATGACGTGGACATGTTCCATGCTGTTCCATGCTGACGATCTCAGGAGTCCAGACCTGAACCCCACTGGGACTCTTTGGGACGTGCTGGACGTGGTGGTCCAATGAAATATTCCAGTGTGTGATCTAGTTTTGGATGGACGGTGTGTGTGTGTGTGTGTGTGTGTGTGTGTGTGTGTGTGTGTGTGTGTGTGTGTGTGTGTTTGCGTACATATGCATGACTGCTGAATGACTGGAGAGCTGACGTATTGGTGAAATAATTTGTCTGAATTGTGGCTCCGGCGTTTCTTCAGAATGTGTAAGTTGTGTTTCGGCATGTTGTTCCACAGCAACAGCGACGGGAGAGAGAGCTACGGAAACAGCAGGAGAGAGAGCAGCGACGACGCTATGAGGAGATGGAGCAGTTACGCAGGGAGGAGGAGAGGAGGCATGCCGAGAGGGAGCAGGTACACCATGCACCATGAGCATTACACACACACACACACACACACACACACCACACACACACACATATACACACACACACACACACATTTATGTTCATTGTTCTGATGTTTACTGCTGGTTACTGCGTCTGATACGAGAGTCTTAACATTAAAGTCCTTATCGTCACGACAACGTCAGACCCTTCACCTTCACGCTACTATAAAGTGTCAGTGTGTGTGTCTGTGTGTGTGTGTCGGGGTGTGTGTGTGTCGGGGTGTGTGTGTGTCGGGGTGTGTGTGTGTCGGGGTGTGTGTGTGGGGGTGTGTGTGTGGGGGTGTGTGTGTCGGGGGTGTGTGTGTCGGGGTGTGTGTGTCGGGGTGTGTGTGTCGGGGTGTGTGTGTCGGGGTGTGTGTGTCGGTGTGCGTGTGTGTCGGTGTGCGCGTGTGTGTCTGTCTGTCTGTCTGTGTGTGTGTGTGTCTGTCTGTGTGTATGTGTGTGTGTGTGTCTGTGTGTGTGTGTCTGTGTGTGTGTCTGTCTGTGTGTGTGTGTGTGTGTGTCTGTGTCTGTGTGTCTGTGTCTGTGTGTCTGTGTCTGTGTGTCTGTGTCTGTGTGTGTGTGTCTGTGTCTGTGTGTGTCTGTGTGTGTGTGTCTGTGTGTGTGTCTGTGTGTGTGTGTGTGTGTCTGTGTGTGTGTGTGTCTGTGTGTGTGTCTGTGTGTGTGTCTGTGTGTGTGTGTCTGTGTGTGTGTCTGTGTGTGTCTGTGTGTGTGTGTCTGTGTGTGTGTGTCTGTGTGTGTGTCTGTGTGTGTCTGTGTGTGTGTGTCTGTGTGTGTGTGTCTGTGTGTGTGTGTCTGTGTGTGTGTGTCTGTGTGTGTGTGTCTGTGTGTGTGTGTCTGTGTGTGTGTCTGTGTGTGTTTGTGTGTGTGTGTCTGTGTCTGTGTGTCTGTGTGTCTGTGTCTGTGTGTCTGTGTCTGTGTGTCTGTGTGTCTGTGTGTGTGTGTGTGTGTGTGTGTGTGTGTGTGAGGGAAAATACATGTATTATTATGTTTTCATGTATATCTGGGAACCGTGCCCCAGAAAATCTGCGTTCCGTCCTCGGGTTCTTGAAAGGCGCTTTATAAATTAAACTTATTATTATTATTATTATTAATAATAATTTCTCCAAATTGCCCCATATAGAGTGTGTATGTGTGAGTGAGTGTGTGCCCAGTGATAGATTGGCGTCCTGTCCTGGGTGTATCTGCCAGCGCCTGAAACGTTCTCCCCTGGATGGGCATGGGGAACCCCCCCTCCGCCCTGCGACCCTATTAGCGGATAAAGCGGAAGATAATGGATGGATAGGGCATCACGGTTGGTGGTTCGTAGTCTGTCTCTCAGCGCTAGGGATTCCCGGTTCAAATCCCAATCTGGGTGGAGTTTGCATGTTCTCCCCGTGTCCGTGTGGGTTTCCTCTGGGTTCTCTGGGTTCCTCCCACAGTCCAAAAACATGGACCAAGGTCAATTGAAGTCTCCAAATTGCCCCATATAGAGTGTGTGTGTGTGAGTGAGTGTGTGCCCAGCGATAGATTGGCGCCCTGTCCTGGGTGTATCTGCCCAGCGCCCGAGACGTTCTCCCCTGGATGGGCATGGGGAACCCCCCCCGCGACCCTAATAGAGGATAAAGCGGGAGATAAAGCCAGAGGCTTAAAAATCTAATTGCAGTTAATCAATTAGAATTAACTGCAATTAATTTTGAAGAAATGGAGAATTAATTAAAATCTTTCGTTTATTAATAAGGATAAAATTATGTGTGTGTGTCTATACAAATCGGGCGGCACGGTGGCTTAGTGGTTGGCATGTTCTCCTCTCAGCACTAGGGATTCCCGGTTCGAATCCCAATCTGGGTGGAGTTTCCATGTTCTCCTCGTGTCCACGTGTGATTCTCCAAATTGCCCCATATAGAGTGTGTGTGTAAGTTAGTGTGTGCCCAGTGTGTGATAGATTGCCGTCCTGTCCTGGGTGTATCTGCCCAGCGCCCGTAACGTTCTCCCTTGGATGGGCATGGGGAACACCCCCCCCCCCCCCCCCCACGACCCTAATAGAGGATAAAGCAGAAGATAATGGATGGATAGGGCATCACGGTTGGTGGTTCGTAGTCTGTCTCTCAGCACTAGGGATTCCCGGTTCAAATCCCAATCTGGGTGGAGTTTGCATGTTCTCCCCGTGTCCGTGTGGGTTTCCTCTGGGTTCCTCCCACAGTCCAAAAACATGGACCAAGGTCAATTGAAGTCTCTAAATTGCCCCATATAGAGTGTTTGTGTGAGTGAGTGTGTGCGCAGCAATAAATTGGCGTCCTGTCCTGGGTCTATCTGCCCAGCGCCCGAAACGTTCTCCCCTGGATGGGCATGGGGAACCCCCGCCCCCCACCGCGACCCTAATAGAGGATAAAGCTGAAGATAATGAATGTTTTATACAACACCCTGTGATTTCGATCACCACAACATTTAATACTTACTCTTTAGGACCCTGTGGATGTTTATATTCTCTAAAACCACCAAAAAGCGATGTCTCAGCACATCTACCTGATTGAGCAACAACACCTCTGATTGGTGGAGAGAGTGGTTGGTGTTATTGTATGCAGGGAAACTTATTTATAAATTAAGGTGATGTGAAGAAATAACATCACAAGTCGGGGCAAAGCCGAGGCATAGTGTGTGTGTGTGTGTGTGTGTGTGTGTGTGTGTGTGTGTGTGTGTCATCCTTTACACTAACTAAGAAAAATTATATAGCTATCATCAAACCTCCAAAATTCCTAAACAAGCCCGTTCATGAGCCGCCGCCAGTTCGCTGGAAAAGGGGGTGGAGTTAACATCCCGTTTTGTAACGTAACCTGGGATTAAATACCTGGACACACACACACACACACACACACACACATCAGTGTTGCAGTGTGACGCGTTCTCCTGCAGAACCCTGCTGGAGTGCTGATGTAAAGGTATGCAGAAGGGCACGTTCACAGCTGTTACCCTCCTCCAGCAGCGGGGGCAGCGCTGAGGTATGAACTGAGTGTTTAGAAACTGAAACGGTGGAAACGAAGGTGAAGGCAACCCAGTGCAAAACGTCTGCTGGCAGGGGGTGGGGCAGAATCTCCGGGAACCCAGAAACGGTGGTGGAAGCAGCAGGGTGCTACTGTGTCCACAAACTGAACCAGCATCCATCCATTATCTTCTGCTTCATCCTATATTAGGGTCGCGGGGGAGGGGGGGGGGTTCCCCATGCCCATCCAGGGGAGAACGTCTCGGGCGCTGGGTAGATACGCCCAGGACAGGGGGCAATCTATCACTGGATATACACTTACTCACACAAACACACTCTATATGGGGCAATTTGGAGAATTCAATTGACCTTGATCCATGTTTTTGGACTGTGGGGGGAAACCGGAGAACCCGGAGGAAACCCATGCTGACACGGGGAGAACATGGAAACTCCACCCAGATTGGGATTCGAACTGAGAATCCCTAGTGCCGAGAGGAGAACATGCCAACCACTAAGCCACCGTGCCCGTTTATTTCATCCATCCGTTATCTTCCGCTTTATCCTCTATTAGGGTCGCGGGGGGGGGGGGGGGGGGGTTCCCCATGCCCATCCAGGGTAGAACAATTTTGGGCGCTGGGCAGATACACCCAGGACAGGGGGGCAATCTATCACTGGGCACGCAATAACCAGGGGCGGCACGGTGGCTTAGTGGTTAGCATGTTCTCCTCTCAGTGCTGGGGATTCCAGGTTCGAATCCCAATCTAGGTGGAGTTTCCATGTTCTCCCCGTGTCCACGTGGGTTTCCTCCGGGTTCTCCGGTTTCGTCCCACAGTCCAAAAATATGGATCAAGGTGAACTGAATTCTCCAAATTGCCCCATATAGTGTGTCTGTGTGAGTGTGTTCTCAGTGATAGATTGGCGTCCTGTCCTGGGTGTATCTGCCCAGCGCCCGAAACGTTCTCCCCTGGATGGGCATGGGGAACCTCCCCCCCCCCCTCGACCCTAATATAGGATAAAGCTGAAGATAATAAATGGATGGTTCAGTTCGTTGATGATCCACCACCTAACAAGATAGCGACCGACGTCTGACCGTCGACGTCTGGAGAGGTTGTTCTCAGTCGGCGGAACGTCTGGGTTTTAGCGACACACCAGAAATGAACCTGAACACCTCATTCAGAGATGGCCACGCCCATCGGAGAGATATATTCACACGCAGCGTTGCTATTTAAACCACGCCGAAGGAAGGCAGGAAAATGGACTGTTGCCGGGGTGTGAGATGGTATTAACATCGCGAGGCACTTTGTGTGGATGGAAGATGGGACCGATGCAGTTTATAAACGGGGCAGCAGGGGTCAAATTGAACAGAACATAGAACTCCGTGCTATTGGAGAACAGTAACACGTCGGCCCACACGCATCCTGCTCGTCTCACACCTTCGTCTTCAGTCTTGTGGAATCACATGACTGTCGGAACTCTCTGAGCGGTTCTATGTTTCTTTATTATTTTGATTGTTTTTTTTATTATTTATTTAATAAGAAAGTAAAGAATGCCCCATTGTGTCCTCATCACCCCGCAGCTTATTCACCACAGCCACACAGCAGGACGAATTCCTTTGTGGGGGGGGTTCTACAATAGTTCTGCAATTCCAGACTGTAGTCCATCTGTTTGTGTTCTACAGTACATACTGTCTACTCTGTTCTAATGCTCAGAACCCCAATAGTACCACCACAGAGCAGGGGTTATTTGGGGGGTGCATTATTCCTATCCCAGCAGTGTCACTGTATAGGGGCAATTTAGAGCACACACTTTAGTACCCTGTGGAGAACATAGAACCAACAAGGACCTAACAACAACAAGGAACACAGATGGACTACAGACTGGCATTGTGGAACTACAAAGCACATGTATATGGTACACACACTATATAGGGGCAATTTAGATGGGGCAATTTTGAGCACACACTTTAGGACTCTGTGAAGAACAGAGAACCAACAGGGGACTAACAACAACAAAGAACACAGATGGACTACAGTCTGGAATTGTAGAACTACAAAGTCCATCTATATGGTACACACACTATATAGGGGCAATTTAGATGGGGGCAATTTTGAGCACACACTTTAGGATCCTGTGAAGAACAGAGAACCAACAGGGGACTAACAACAACAAAGAACACAGATGGACTACAGTCTGGAATTGTAGAACTACAAAGTCCATCTATATGGTACACACACTGTATAGGGGCAATTTAGATGGGGGCAATTTTGAACACACACTTTAGGATCCTGTGGAGAAGATAGAACCAACAGGGGACTAACAACAACAAAGAACACAGATGGACTACAGTCTGGAATTGTGGAACTATAAAGCACATCTATATGGTACACACTATATAGGGGCAATTTAGATAGGGCAATTTTGAACACACACTTTAGTATCCTGTGGAGAACAGAGAACTAACAACAACACATAACACAGATGGACTACAGTCTGGAATTGTAAGACTTTATATGGTACACACACTATAAGGGCAATTTACAACACACACACCCTGTGGAGAACACACACTATAAGGGCAAACAACAAAGAACACAGATAGGGGCAATTTTGAGCACAAAGCACATCTTATGGTACACACTATATAGGGGCAATTTAGGTGGGGGCAATTTTGAGCACACATTTTAGGATCCTGTGGAGAACAGAGAACTAACAACAAAACAGAACACATATGGACTACAGTCTGCAATTGTAAGACTTTATATGGTTCACACACACACACACACACACACACACACACACACACACACACACTATAAGGGCAATTTAGATAGGGCCAATTTTGAGCACACTCTTTAGGACACTGTGGAAAACAGAGAACCAACAGGGGTCTAACAACAACAAAGAACACAGATGGACTACAGTCTGGAATTTTAGAACTACAAACTCATAGAGAATGGCGCAGGAAGGGGGCGTGGCCAAACTTTTGACTGGTCCTGTATGTAGATATCTTTCCTTTTTCTGCTCAGTTCTTTAAAACGGACCTCTCTGCAGAACCCGAACATCTTTTCTCTGACTGTTCTGCATCTGTCTCTCATTCTCGTCTTTCTGTCTTTCCTCTGTTTTTTCTTCCCGCACGCTTCTATCAGGAGTACATACGTCGACAGCTGGAGGAGGAGCAGCGGCAGCTGGAGATCTTACAGCAGCAGCTCCTCCAGGAGCAAGCTCTGCTTCTGGTAAACTTAACTCTGTCTTACTAACCCCTCATCTTCCTCACGGAGGTTCTTCCTCACGGAGGTTCTTCCTCACGGAGGTTCTTCCTCACTGAGGTTCTTCCTCACCTCGTCTCTTTCTGTTTATTCATCGAGCTTCCACTGAATGAATGGCCTTCTGTCATGTGCATGTCTGTGGATTGTCGTTTTCTTCATTTAAACTAGTGGTTGGCATGTTCTCCTCTCAGCACTAGGGATTCCCGGTTCGAATCCCAATCTGGGTGGAGTTTCCATGTTCTCCCCGTGTCCACATGGGTTCCCTCCGGGTTCTCCGGTTTCCTCCCACAGTCCAAAAACATGGATCAAATCAATTGAGTTCTCCAAATTGTCCCATATAGAGTGTGTCTGTGTGTGTGTGTGTGTCTGTGTGTGTGAGTGAGTGTGTGTCCAGTGATAGATTGGCGTCCTGTCCTGGGTCTATCTGCCCAGCGCCCGAAACATTCTCCCCTGGAAGGGCATGGGGAACCCCCCCGCAACCCTAATAGAGGATAAAGCGGAAGATAATGGATGGATGGAATATTAGATGGTGGCTTAGTGATTTGCATGTTCTCCTCTCAGCTCTAGGGATTACCAGTTTGAATCTCAATCTAGGTGGAGTCTCCATGTTCTCCCCGTGTCCGCGTGGGTTTACTCCAGGTTTCCTCCCACAGTCCAAAAACATGGATCAAGGTCAATTGAGTTCTCCAGATTGCCCCATATAGAGTGTATGTGTGAGAGAGTGTGTGTCCAGTGATGGATTGGCATCCTGTCCTGGATCTATCCGCCCAGCGCCCGAGACGTTCTCCCCTGGATGGGCATGGGGAACCCCCCCGCGACCCTAGTAGAGGATAAAGCGGAAGATAATGGATGGAACTAATATTAGTTAGTTAGGTAATTATCTAAATTGGTCATATATAATGTGTTTCGCTGGGCACACACTCAATCTATATGGGGCAATTTGGAGAATCCAATTGGCCTTGATCCATGTTTTTTGGGCTATGGGAGGAAACCGGAGAACCCCAGAGGAAACCCACACAGACACGGGGAGAACATGGAAACTCCACCCAGATTGGGATTGGAACCGTGCTAACCACTAATAAGCCACCGTGCCGCCAATTTTCATTGAATCCAATGTTTTCAGACTGTGGGAGAACATGGAAACTCCACCTCCATCGGGATTCGAACCTTGACAGTCAGGCGTGCTGACCTCTCCAGGATCTGAGTGTGATCTTGATCTCTCGTCGTACAGAAAACTGAAATCAAGCTTTAAAAGAAATATCAGCAAAAGTAATGATGTCAGCATTGCAGCTCCACAATCTGATGGAGATTAGAGATTAGAGATTAGAGATTAGGAATGATGAAACGGGCTTTGTGCTTTGCCGATGTCTTCGGCGCCGAACGTCCTTCAGCGTCCTGAGACTGTGCTGGTGGTGCTTGGCGCCTTCCGCAGTGCAGGCGAGCTTTATGGACCGGGCAAATTGATTCTCCAGCCCCGAGGTGAGATGGCAGCTCTGCAGTCTGCGCCTCACTGTCGGAGGGAATTACTTTGAAATTGATGGATAATTGGGTATCAACACGTGTATCTTCTGAAGCTAATAAACGTTGCGTTTGTGTTCTGTGGATGTTCGATTCAATCGGGAAAAAAAGCCCCTTCGTTTACAAGAGGTTTCCTAATTTACATTCAGCCTTGTGTTCACCCTCGAAAGATTTACTGCACGACTTTAACGTCCCCGGCACGGTGAAGCAAGACACCCGAGGTGAGGGAGTGAGGGAACAACTGATGGAGTCCGAAAATAAAAGTGTAGGGTCATTAAATGCTGACCAGGTTCTAATGTTTTTTAAACAACATAGACATCCATCCATCCAGTATCTTCAGCTTTATCCTCTATTAGGGCCCGGGGGGGGTTCCCCATGCCCATCCAGGGGCGAACGTTTTGGGCGCTGGGCAGATACACCCAGGACAGGACACCAATCTATCACTGGACACACACTCACTCACACAGACACACTCTATATGGGGCAATTTGGAGAACTCAATTGACTTGATCCATGTTTTTGGACTGTGGGAGGAAACCGGAGAACCCGGAGAGAACCCATGCGGACACGGGGAGAACATGCAAACTCCACCCAGATTGGAATTCGAACACGGATCACTATTGATGAGAGATGGATGGTATCACTACTCCACCATGCTGCTGAGACCCATAGTTATTAGTAATATATATATCCATCCATTATCTTCCGCTTTATCCTCTATTAGGGTCGTGGGGGGGGTTCTCCATGCCCATCCAGGGGAGAACGTCTCAGGCGCTGGGCAGATACACCCAGGACAGGGGGGCAATCTATCACTGGACACACACTCACTCACACAGACACACTCTATATGGGGCAATTTGAAGAACTCAATTGACTTGATCCATGTTTTTGGACTGTGGGAGGAAACCGGAGAACCCGGAGGAAACCCACGTGGACACGGGGAGAACATGGAAACTCCACCCAGATTGGAATTCGAACCGGGAATCCCTAGTGCTGAGAGGAGAACATGCCAACCACTAAACCATGCGCCGCCCAAGAACATGGACAGTTTGTGGATTTAGGTTTTTTTTTATTTTTTTTTTTTTTATTCATTATTTTTTTATTCATTCATTATCTTGCACTCAGGGTTGTGTTGGTGCAGCGACACCCTAGTCCGGCTCTTCCTGTAACTTTTGCCATTTTAAAGTTTAAAATGTCTGTATTTTGTGTCATTAACAAATTATTACAAACCACATTATTACATTTACTTTAATTTCAATTTTTATTTAGCATTTAATTGATTATTATTTATTGCTGTGCATTGTTTTTCATATGGCTGCACGGTTGGAAACCGGTGGTTGGGCACCCGGAGGAAACCCCGTGGACACTAGGGGATTCCCGATTCAAAAATCCCAATCTGGGATGAGTTTTCCACCGTTCTCCCCGTGTCTACGAGGGTTTTTTCCTCCAACCGGGTTCTCCAGTTTTTCCATCCCCAGTCCAAAAAACATGGATCAAAGTCAACAAACTGGTTTTTTCTCCAAATTGCCCCCATTTAGAGTTCATGTTTGTTGAGTTGATTCATGTGTGTGCCCAGTGATGGATTGGCCACCCTGTCCTGGGGTTGTGTCTTTCCCAGCGCCCGAAAACGTTCCCCCTGGATTTTGGGATTTTATGGGGAATGTCCCACCGTGACCCTAATAGAGGATAAAAGCAAACAATGAATTAATGACATTTACTTTTCATATCGTCTCCCCGTACATTTAAATTAATGAGTTAGTTGTTTAATTGCTATTTCTTTGTTTTTCATATGGCCTGGACGGCTCTAAGGTGGCTTAGTGGTTGGCATGTTCTCCTCTCATCACTAGGGATTTCCGGTTCGAATCCCAATCTGGGTGGAGTTTCCATGTTCTCCCCGTGTCCGCATGGGTTTCCTCCTGGTTCTCCGGTTTCCTCCCACAGTCCAAAAACATGGATGGATGTTCCAAATTGCCCCATATAGAGCGTGTGACTGTGTGTCCAGTGATAGATTGGCGTCCTGTCCTGGGTGTATCTGCCCAGCACCCCAAATGTTCTCCTCTGGATGGACATGGAAAACCCCCCCCCCCCCCCATGACATTATCCATCCATCCATCCATTATCTCCCGCTTTATCCTATATTAGGGTCGCGGGGGGGGTTCCCCATTCCCATCCAGGGTAGAACGTTTCGGGCGCTGGGCAGATACACCCAGGACAGGACGCCAATCTATCACTGGGCACACACTCACTCACACACACACACTCTATATGGGGCAATTTGGAGAATTCAATCGACCTTGATCCATGTTTTTGGACTGTGGGAGGAAACCGGAATGGAAAACATGGAATCTCCACCTAGATTGGGATTCAAACCGGGAATCCCTAGCGCTGAGAGGAGAACATGCTAACCACCATGCCGACCTCTAATATTCCATCCATCCATTATCTTCCTCTTTGTCCTCTATTAGGGTTGCGGGGGGGGGGGGGTTCCCCATGCCCATCCAGGGGAGAACGTTTCAGGCGCTGGGCAGATACACCCAGGACAGGACACCAATCCATCGCTGGACACACACTCACTCACACAGACACACTCTATATGGGGCAATTTTGGAGAATTCAATCGACCTTGATCCAGTTTTTGGACTGTGGGAGCAAACCGGAGAACCTGGAGGAAACCCACGTGGACACGGGGAGAACATGGAAACTCCACCCAGATTGGAATTCGAACCGGGAATCCCTAGCGCTGAGAGGAGAACATGCTAAACACTAAACCCCTTTTCTTAACTTCTGAAGGGTGATGCCGGTGACCCAATAAAGCAGTATTTACTGAATTTGTGTTTTTTATTGTGTATTTATTTTTTAAATACTCTGTCGGTTCTTACAGGAATATAAGAGAAAGCAGCTGGAGGAGCAGAGGCAGGCAGAACGGCTGCAGCGGCAGCTCAAACAGGAGCGAGCTTACCTGGTGTCCCTGCAGCAGCAGCAGCAGCAGGAACCGCGCGCTGCCGAAAAGAAGCAGCTGTACCATTATAAAGACTCGGTCAACCCCACTGACAAGCCAGCGTGGGCCAAAGAGGTATTTCAAACGATCCCGGCTTTTTTATTAAATGTCATTTAGTTTAAGAGCGGCACAGTGGCTTAGTGGTTAGCATGTTCTCCTCTCAGCGTTAGGGATTCCCGGTTCGAATCCCCATCTGGGTGGAGTTTCCATGTTCTCCCCGTGTCCACGTGGGTTTCCTCCAGGTTCTCCGGTTTCCTCCCACCGTCCAAAAACATGGATCAAGTCAATTGAATTCTCCAAATTGCCCCATATAGAGTGTGTCTGTGTGAGTGAGTGTGTGCCCAGCGATGGATTGGCGCCCTGTCCTGGGTCTATCTGCCCAGCGCCCGAGACGTTCTCCCCTGGATGGGCATGGGGAACCCCACCACGACCCTAATAGAGGATAAAGCGGAAGATAATGAATGTAATTTAATTTTATTGCATTAACATGGCGGCACGGAGACTTAGTGGTTAGCATGTTCTCCTCTCAGCGTTAGGGATTCCCGGTTCGAATCCCCATCTGGGTGGAGTTTCCATGTTCTCCCCGTGTCTGCGTGGGTTTCCTCCGGGTTCTCCGGTTTCCTCCCACAGTCCAAAAACATGGATCAAGTCAATTGAATTCTCAAAATTGCCCCATAGAGTGTGTCTGTGTGAGTGAGTGTGTACCCAGCGATGGATTGGCGCCCTGTCCTGGGTCTATCTGCCCAGCGCCCGAGACGTTCTCCCCTGGATGGGCATGAGGAACCCCTCCGCGACCCTAATAGAGGATAAAGCGGGAGATAATGAATGAATGAATGTAATTTAATTTTATTGCATTAACATGGCAGCACGGAGACCTAGTGGTTTAGCATGTTCTCCTCTCAGCTCTGGTTTGAATCCCAATCTGGATGGAGTTTCCATGTTCCACCTGTGTCCGCATCGGTTTCCTCTAGGTTCTCCA
Source organism: Corydoras sp. C115 (assembly GCA_019802505.1). NCBI lineage: Eukaryota > Metazoa > Chordata > Actinopteri > Siluriformes > Callichthyidae > Corydoras > Corydoras sp. C115. Next base: position 4,236 of record JAFMOC010000819.1, on the reverse strand, counting down.
GTTTCCTTCCACAGTCCAAAAACATGGATTTAAGGTGAATTGGATGGTCTAAATTGCCCCTATCTAATTTACATAGGGGCAATTTAACAGCCATTAAAATCCATCCATTATCTTTCGCTTTATCCTGTACTAGGGTCGTGGCGGGGGGGCTTCCCCATGCCCATGCCCATCCAGGGGAGAACGTCTCGGGTGCTGGGCAGATACACTCAGGACAGGATGCCAATCCATCACTGGACACACACTCACTCATACACACACTATCTATATGGGGCAATTTGGAGAATTCAATTGACTTGATCCATGTTTTTGGACTGTGGGAGGAAACCGGAGAACCCGGAGGAAATCCACGCGGACACGCGGAGAACATGGAAACTCCACCCAGATTGGGATTCGAACCGGGAATCCCTAGTGCTGAGAGGAGAACATGCTAAACCACTAAGCCACCATGCCACGCTCTTATGTGTAATAATAAATCTTATTTAAATAACTGTTGAATTTTTATAGATGTGTTTACAGTGCTGTATGTTTTTTATATTAATTGGAAAAGCAGTGTTGCTAGGCAACCGAATGCTCGTCAGTAAAGACTTTGTTTTTGGTTCTTGAGCGTCTGTTAATTGGTATGAAACTCTTTGACTGTGTGAGGAACCAGCTGTCTGTGGAACTCTGTGGAACTCTGTGGGTGGGGTAATAAATCCTGCCGAATGACGATTTTATCCAGGTGATGAACCGAGCGCAAAGTAACTCCCCCCGTCTTCCCACCAGAACCAGCAGCCCCCCCCCCCCCGCCCCGCCCGAGGAGGCTCGGCTTTCCCACGTCCTCCTCCTTCCCGACCACAAACCCAGCCACGTTCCGGCGCGACCCCCCACCCGTCCTACCCGGCCGCCGGCGCCTCCCAGTCCCAGCGCGAGAGAGCCGAGGTGCAGCTGAGGCAGGTGGCGGCCAGCGCCAACATCCCGAGGATCAGGGGTGTCCTGTGAGGGCCCGAGCTGTTCGGCCCGGAGAACCCGCGGCCGCGCCCCCGCAACGATCGGGGGCGTTCAACACTGAGGTAGAGATGAGATGCAGCCGGGCGCCGGGCGCTGGGCGGGCTCACCGTATTAACTCGGACATGATTGGATCTTCCTCAATCATGCCATCCTCGTCACACATGCTGTGGGAAGCCGTGTGGTTGCATGTTCTTCTTCAGCTGTCCTGTCTCTTGGCCTTTGGATGAGTGTTCTTGGGACGCCTTTCTGCGGATTTGTTCTTTTAATATTAATCCCTTTATTCTGCAGCGCTTTTGAGGTAGAGGGTTCGGCTGGGTTCGAACTCGAGCAAAGCTTTTTTTTTTTTTTTTTTTTTTTTCCTCCTGCAAACGTTTTCTGTATGCGTTCTTACTAACCGTTCTTTTTTTCTTTTTTTTACTTTAAAAGTCAGAAGGTCTGATAAAAAGCAGGGTTTCAAAATCCAAATAATGAAAATTATGGCATATTTTAACTTTAAAAATCATTTATGAAAATTGTATTATACTGGATTACGTTTCCAATAAGAAATTTGCTGCATCTGTCAGAGGGGGCGCTGTGGTGACCATCCAGCTAAGCAATCATTCATTCATTAGTTATCTTCAGCTTAATCCATTTATAATCCTATATGTCCAGCTATCCTTTAAAGAAAAACTATGGTTGCCACAACTACTATAATTTCTCCAAAATAAGGGTTTCCACAACTACTATAATCCATTTGAAGAAAAACTAAAATTCAAAACAGTGGTTGCCACAATTACTATAATCTCTCAAAAAGAAGGGTTGCCACAACTACTATCATTCATTTTTTTTTAATTGAAAAATAAAAACTGTGGTCGCCACCACTACTATAATCCATAAAAAAACTGTGGTTTCCACAACTACAATAATCTCTCAAAATAACTGTTGCCACAACTACTTTTTTAATTTAAAAAATTGGTTGCCACAAGTGATATCTCTCCAAAATAAGGGTTGCCACAACTACTGTAATAATATAAAAATAAATAAATAAAAAAAACTGTGGTTGCCATAACTATATAATCTCTCAAAAATAAGGGTTGCCCACAACGACTATAAATCCATTGTTTTAAAAAAAAAACTGAAAAAAAAAAAAAAAAAAAAAAAAACAAAATGGGGTTTTGCCACAACTACTATAATCCATTTTTTTTAAAAAAAACGTAGAAGAAACAAAAATAAAAAAAAAAAAAAAAAAACAAATGGTTGCCACAAAACTCATAATCTCTCCCAAATATGGGTTGCCACAGGCAACTATAACCCTAAAAAAAAAGATGTGGTTTTTACAAGCTAAATTTTTTTTTTTTGTTTTAAAACAATGGGTTCCCCCAAAATCTATAAACGCTCAAAAATAAGGGTTGGGGCCCCAAATACTATAATCCTTAAAAAAAAAAAAAAAAAATATTGTTGCCACAACTTATATCCCTTTTGCGCCCCCAGTTGCCTAAACTGCAAATTTTAAAAAACAACAGCATCTTGGTCTTTATCATCATTTCAGTAATGCTTTTAGGGGAGAATTTAAGTTTAAAAATAATAATAATAATAATAATAAGCAGCGAATAATTTGATTTTAAACCTTCACTAACCCCCTTTTGTTTTCGTAAAGTCAGTTTGGGTTTTCCCTTTAGTGTTCTATCATTTTAAAACTTCTTTTAACAAAATTCTTTTTATCTGTAATGAGAACCCTGTTCTCCTGTCAGTACACTGTTTCTCACGTAATCGCTGGATGTCTGTCCTGCGAGTTTCACGTCTTCCCGTCTTTCCCCTTCTCTCGTCCTGACGCATGTCTTCTGCTCTATCGTGATGGAAAACACCGCTCGTGCCACGCAGCCCCCTTTTTTTTTGCTTTTTGGCCTCAGAGTATTTACATTGACGGGTTTCTTTCAGAGGGGCTCATTGTGCTCGTAAAACGCTGACCGGCAGCCAGCCGGGTTTTTTGTATTATTGATGATCTGCAAAAATCTCATAAGGGAAGCAGAGAGCCCCGGGGGTGGGGAGCGATGGGATCTGTTTCAGAGGTTTTTTTTCTCTCAGGTGGAGGAGCGCTCCCAAAGGAAAGGGAGAGCTCGCCCCCCTTTCAACAAAAGTGGCCAATCGCACTCGATCCATCGCTGCCGCCGCGCCCGAGGGTTTTAGCAGCGGGGCATCCAGGGAGGCCCCACTCCGCCCATGCACCGCTCTGTGGAAAACCCCAGGGCTGAAAACCAAGAGTCCCTACATACTACATACAGCCCTTTACCCCGACCCGAAAATCTCCTTGATCATAACTTAATAAAAATTTTAAGACCCTTTTAATCTGGTTTTCTGCCATTTGTACATTTTTCTTATTTTTTTAAAATTTTTGCACAGTTCATTATTTATTCATTTATTTTCTCCCGCTTTATCCTCTATTTTGGGTTTTCGGGGGGGGGGGGGGGGGGTTCCCCCTGCCATCCAGGGGGGAAACTTTCAGGCGCTGGGGCAAATACACCCAGGGGCGGACGCCAAATTTTCCCGGAACACCTCACTCACACACACAACTCTATATGGGGGAAATTGGGGAACTCAATTGATTGTCCATGTTTTGGACGGGGGGAGGAAACCGGAGAACCCGGGGGAAACCCACACGGTCACAGGGAGAACATGGGTACTCCACCCAGATGGTGATTCGAACCGGGGTCACTAGACTGAGGGAGAAAATGCTAAATCACTAAACCCCCGTGCCCCCATACACAGTTCAATTTTTTTTAAATTTTTTTTGATCTTTATTCATTTTTCTTATCCTCTTTCAAAAAATTTTAACTTTATGGGAGAAAATGGAAAAATACACGCTGGCTTTTACCCATGTATATCATCAGTGAGCAATAAAATGATTCAAATTTTAACCTCAAAGAAATGGGGAGAACATGCCAATTTATGCAGAAAAAAACTAGGTTTAAAAATCCCTCCACCATTTTTCTTCCGCTTTTTCCTCTATTAGGGCGGGGGGGGGGTTCCCCCGCCCTCCCCGGGGGGAACGTTTGGGCGTGGGGAGATACACCAGGACAGGACCCAACTATCACTGGCACACACACTCACACAAAAAACACACTTATGGGGGAATTGAAAATTCAAATTGACCTTGATCCATGTTTTTGGAGTGGGAGGAAAACCCGGAGAAAACCCCGGACCGGACACAGGGAGGACTGAAAAACCCCCCCAGAGGGGGTTTGGAAAACCGGAAAACCCTAGTGCGAGAGG